>JARYGA010001203.1:0-32778 GCA_030545235.1 Helianthus tuberosus
ATGGCGTTTTTTTAAAGTGTATTTTTTACTGTGACAATCCGAGTTTTCAAGATCTCTATTTGACTTAACCTTGTACTTATTTACACAGTGTGTTTTATATATTTGGGGTGCATTATATTTATTATTTTTGTGTGTATAATAATAATCTATAGTTGGTGACTTCATTCACCTTATTAATAATAATAAAGATAGTGCATATGTGCATTACCTAAACACTTGCTATGCACCGAAGTTAAATTTATATATGTTAGTGGTTGGAGGACCGGACCATAATACTAGAAACTTTGGAGTGGTTGGAATTCAAAAGGAACTGAATTCCTTTTGATTCATTCACGGCCCAGGAGCCCAAGTTTCACCACCCTTCACCTCATTAGGAATTGCGTCGCATGTATTCATGAGAGAACCCACGCAAACCCTACCTGCCGCTTCACTTGATCCGCTCCCCCTCACCCGAAACTCCATGACAACCGCTGCCACTTTCTTCTCCGGCGAGTTCAAGACCCCGACGACACCGGTGCTCCCCGTTCTACCTCCGGTGGCTCACAATACTACGACTCGAAACTCCGTTTATTTCTCTTCTTAACGCACACTCCGCTACGACATCAACATCAGGTTAGAACAACGTCTTTATGTGAATGTTTGATGTTGATATAGGATAGTTCTTGAATGATGTTTTCGAAAACAATGGGATTCGTTGGATCTGATAGTACTCTTTTCATGTGGATGATTTAAGTAGTATATGTAGTAGATTTTTGAATGAAACAGGGAACTTGTTGTTTGATGTTTCTCTGCTCACGTGGACGTTGCTTGATGTATATTGATATATTATTGTTAGCTACAAATTGATAGAAACCAAAGAGAAAGGAGAAGACTCAAATCATAGCTGTCATTCCAACTGTTTAACCAACTACATATACCAGTTACAACGATTTCCTACCCAAAACTAACTAGTTCTCCCCTTAAGACCTTTTATTGACCTTTTAATCCCTGTATTATACTAATATTACAATTATGACCCCTGTCATATAGAATGCATAGCAACATAATTTCCCCCCCAAAAAACCATTCTTGACCTCAAGAATGAAACTTAGGAAAGCGAAGCTCAAACTCCTCTTGAAATTCCCACGATGCTTCTGACACAGGTAAATCTTTCCAATGGACAAGTAATTGTTGTACCATTCTATCACCTCTCCTGACCACCCTTTTATCAATTATCGAACGTGGCTGCAATAAGAACCGTGAACCCACCGGCAATGGAACAACTGGAACATTACTACCATGAGCTGGCTTCAACAAGGATACATGAAACACTGGATGAAGTTGTGCACTTGCAGGTAAATCCAATTTATAAGCTACATTTCCAATTTTCTGCAATACCAAAAAAGGACCAAAATACTTAGGCCCCAATTTGGAATGTTTCTGTAATCTCAAGGAAGTCTGCACAAAAGATTTCAATTTGAGATAAACCCAATCTCCTTCTTTAAACTGCCTTTCAGTTCTTTTCTTGTCAGCATACTGCTTCATGCGATTCCTAGCTTGCACTAGATTTTGCTTAAGCTGATTGATCATAACTTCTCTATCTCGATAAAGAATTTCCACTGCCTCAATGTTGGTATCACCCGGAATATAAGGAATATGTAATGGTGGTGGAAAACCATATAAAGCCTCAAAAGGACTAGTCTTTATAGCAGAATGGAAAGTGGTATTATACCACCATTCAGCTAAACTCAGCCATTTGACCCACTGCTTAGGACAATGCATGCACATACATCTTAGATAAGACTCTAAGCAACGATTTAATACCTCCGTTTGGCCATCACTTTGCGGATGATAAGCAGTGGAATAAGAAAGCTGAACTCCTTGTAGTCTCATAAATTCCTTCCAAAACTGACTCAGGAATAAGGAGTCCCTATCTGACACAATAGTCAAAGGACAACCATGTAGCTTGAACACAGTATCTAGGAACAACTGAGCTACAGTAGGTGCTGTATAAGGATGAGCCAAAGCTAGAAAATGAGCATATTTAGTTAGCCTGTCAACGACCACTAAAATAGTCTCTTTCCCTTGGACTTTTGGCAATCCGGATATGAAATCCATAGAAATATCCGTGAAAACATGTGTAGGAACAGGCAATGGCTGCAACAGCCCAGGATTAGCAATAGGTTCATATTTTGCTTGCTGACATTCATGACATTCCTTGATAAAAGTATAAACTTGCTTCGCACACCCTTTCCAATAGCAAAAATTTTTGATCTTTTTCAAAGTTGGCGTGTACCCTGAATGACCCCCTACTGGTGATTTATGAAACAGGTGTAGAATGTCTTGTCTCAACTGTTTATCACTGCCCACCTATAACTTGCCTTTCCTTTTTAACAACTGTCCATCCCAAGAAACTTTTTCTATCAACTGACCCTGCTGCAGTTTCTGTATAAGAATTTTCAGATGATTATCCTGTTCGCAAGATGCTTTTATTCTTTGCAGCAACATAGGATCTATAGAACTCAACCCCATTGCAAATAAGGCCAACCCAGTTACCCTAGATAAACCATCTGCCACCGTGTTTTCTACCCCTTTCTTATATGAAATTTCATAAGTATACCCCATAAGTTTGGCCAACCAGGTCTGTTGTAAAGGGGTAGTAACCTTCTGAGTTAACAAATACTTCAGGCTCTTATGATCTGTTTTTATGATGAACTTTTTTGTAATCAAATAATGATGCCATTGTTTAACAGCCATCATTATAGCCAACAATTCTTTTTCATATACTGATAAAAGAAGTTGTTTAGTGGACAAAGGCTTACTGATAAAAGCCACAGGATGTCCATCTTGCATCAGTACTGCCCCTAATCCTTTAGACGATGCATCAGTTTCCACTACAAACTCTTTATTAAAATCTGGCAAGGCCAACACTGGAGCAGTGGTTAAGGCTGTCTTCAATTGATCAAAAGCATTATGTGCCAACTCTGACCACACAAAAGCATCTTTCCTCAAAAGATCAGTTAAAGGTCTAGCTAAAATTCCAAAAGATTTAATAAATCTTCTGTAATACCCTGCAAGTCCCAAAAAACCTCTTAACTGCTTCAAATTATGTGGAACTGGCCACTGTTGTACTGCTATGATCTTTTGCGGATCAGTTTGAACTCCTTTCCCTGAAATCACATGTCCCAAATACTCTACTGACACCCCACCAAACGGGCATTTGGAGCGTTTAGCCCTTAATGAATGTTGTCTGAGTAATAGTAATACTTGCTCTAAATCCTTAACATGCTGCTCCATAGTAGAGCTGTATACCAGAATGTCATCAAAAAAAACTAAAGTAGTTTTCCTCATTAACGGTTTAAAAGTAGCATTCATTAGAGCCTGAAAGGTAGCAGGTGCATTTGTCAAGCCGAATGGCATGACCACAAATTCGAACAAACCTTGATGAGTTCTAAAAGCTGTCTTGTGAATATCTCTTTCATCCATTCTTACTTGATGATACCCAGCCCTTAGATCAAGTTTAGAAAAAACAGTGGCACCCCCCAACTCATCCAACAACTCTTCAATCAAGGGTATTGGAAACCTGTTCTTTATTGTTGCTTCGTTTAGCTGTCTATAATCAACACAAAACCTCCAAGATCCGTCTTTCTTTTTTACTAACACTACCGGTGATGCAAAGGAACTTTTACTATTTCTAACTACCCCAGAATCCAATAATTCTTGTGTCAACTTTTCCAACACATCTTTCTGACCAGCCGGATACCTATAAGCCTTCTGGTTAATGGTTATACCCTCATCTTTCAAAATAATTCTATGGTCACAATCTCGTTTAGGAGGTAAGGAAGTAGGCACTTCAAAAACATCTTTATACTTCTGGAGTAATGCTGTTAAATCTTTATTATTTTCAGTGACTGTTACTTTGGTTTCATGCTGATACGAATCAGTACCTTCTGTTTGTAAACTATACAACTGCATGCTTGCCACTCCTTCTTTCTCATTCATTATACTCTCCATCTTTTCTGCCGAACATAGAGACACCGCATTTGCATCAATGCCCTTCAATTCTATCCACTGTTCCCCTGCTTTAAACTTCATTGTCAACTTTTTAAAATTCCACATAATGTCATTAAGGGTCTGCAGCCATTGTACCCCTAATACCATATCATAATTGCTCAGTGGAATTAACATCACATCTGCACTGAACCAGTTACCATTCATTGTCCATTTAAAATCTTTACACAATTGTGTACAAGACATCTCATTCCCATCAGCTACAGTTATATTCAACGTTCCTACCTCTCTTACTGGGCACTTCATTTTCTTAGCCAATTCTGTGTTCAAAAAATTGTGGGTTGAACCTGAATCAATTAGGATATGTAATGACTTGGTCCCAATTGACCCTTTTACCCTCATGGTTGAAAAAGATGGTACTCCCATGATTGCATTCAAAGATATCTTAGGTTCTTGTATCTCTTGCAACATTATTTCGCTCAGATCTACTTGTTCCTCATCTTCCACTTCTATCAGTTCAATAGAAAACAGTTGTTTGTTTTTGCACACATGCCCAGGTACATACTTCTCACTACATCCAAAACACTCACCCTTAGCCCTTTTTTCTTCTATTTCTTTATGAGTTAACCTTCTAGCATTCAATGGTTTCGGTTTACTAAGAGGTGCAGGCAATATAGGTAAACTAGTGGAATTGTTAACAGTAAACTGTTTGGAAGCATATTCTGCAGATTTGGTATTTGTAGCATAATTCCCTTTCATAAAATTCCTACTGGCAACAGGTTGTGTATCAGTAATTGATTCTTCTTGCATTCTTGCTAACATATATGCTTCTGGTAAATTTTTAGGCCTTAACAGTCTAACTGGATACCCAATCTCAGGTTTTACAGCTCTTAAAAACAAACTAACCGCATACTCATCACAGATGGATACTTTGGTTAGGGCCAAATCAAATTCCTTACACAATTCCTTTAAGGTTCCTGTTTATTTTAAAGATGCTAATGCCCCCATAGCATCTTGATTAAGAAATACCCCAAATCTCGCAGTAATAAACCCCTTATATTCTAACCAAGACATCCCTTCTATACTTCCACCCCTAGACTGAACAAAAGACTGGTGCCACAAAACTGCTATATCTTCCATATGAACAATAGCATACCTGATTTTTAAGTGCTCTGGGGTTTCATCTATAGCAAAGAAATGTTCTACCCTGCAAAGCCACCCCTCCAAGTTTTCCCCATTGAATTTCGGAAAATCCATCTTAGTCAATCGATTGTTGAAACCATTGTAAGATGGACCAGACATAGGGCCATGATTACTGCCATGCGTTTGATTGCCATTTATAGATTGAATACTCAATAAAATCTCAGACATCTGTGCTTCCATCTGTGTTTTGATAGCTGCTAGGTTTTCTGCAAATCTTGCCATTGAACTTTCCTGTTCTTGCATTCTCTGTTCCATCGTTTGATTCCTAGTCGCCATGGTTAGATTTGACCGAAACAATGATCAAATCTGGAAATTGAAATGAAATTGAGTCGAATTTAACCGAACAAGTGATTAAATTCTATGAATCGAATTGAAATTTGGAAGATTGTCGCTTGATTAACGAATGAATTGATTGAATTTGGTAATCAAGAGCTTGGCCAAGGATCGATCAGCTCTGATACCAATTTGTTAGCTACAAATTGATAGAAACCAAAGAGAAAGGAGAAGACTCAAATCATAGCTGTCATTCCAACTGTTTAACCAACTACATATACCAGTTACAACGATTTCCTACCCAAAACTAACTAGTTCTCCCCTTAAGACCTTTTATTGACCTTTTAATCCCTGTATTATACTAATATTACAATTATGACCCCTGTCATATAGAATGCATAGCAACAATTATTCATTCAAAACAATGAGAAAATAAATGAAGTAAACAATAAATCTCTTTTAATTGTTGAGATAATGATACTGGGCTTACTATGAAAGTATAACTGCGCAAGCTTAGTGTACAACCTGGTTAAGCATGTCTAAGTGTTTAGAAATAAGGAACTCGATATGATTGCTTATGCGATTGAATGTGTTGTTAACAATCTGATGTTGTTCTAGGATCCATGTTAGACAATGTGGTTAGTGTGATCGTATGGTAATTGTGTATTCATTATTGTATGGCTGAATGGAATTTCAATAACTTAGGGGTGTTTATATGGGAATTATTGAATGAATGGATCATATAGTTCTAGCTCCTTGATCGATGCATGAAAACTAGATTGGAATGGTGATGAATTCCATCGTGATGTGGACGATAATTGATTTAATTGGGCCGATTAATTGGATGTAATTACTATAGAAATTCATTGGGCTTCTCATGATAATTTCGGCCAAACAATATGACAGATTGCATATGGCCAATATTTGTTAAATGAATTACTAGATTTCTTGGATTAACTTAATTGTAATTGGGCCGCACCTTCTTTAAATTCACGATGGACCCAGACTCTTTAATGCATATTGGGGATGGGCTTAGACATAGGCAGCCCAAGCAACATTTAGTGGATCGTATGATTTAGTTATGTTGGGCTATCATGTCAAGCGGTTTCGTGTTAACTTTTGGGCCGCACAACTTATGGGGTTTATGTATCGAGTTGTTAAGTGTTAGTGTGTGACGTGATGAATTATGTGAAATGTATGTGACTCGAACGTTCATTATGTGACTACGTGGTAATTGATGCAAATTGTCACGTGTTGTTGGGATTGAACCCTATCAGAGGAACAGATAATTAAAGCCAAAACTGGATCAGAGCAGTGGATCTAGAATAAGCAGATGTTTACATACAAATCTCTCCCCTTGAAAGTGGTTTCATATCTGCTGACCTCCTATCTGCTGATCTTACTAAGTGCTGACCTACAACTGCTGCCTTGCATCTACTGCCAAATGTCAAAGACTGATGGAAGACCAAAGCTCTGCTGATTCAATCTACTGCCTTGAGTCTAGTACTGCTGATCCGGACAAGCACTGCGGGGTTCACAGCAGTGGAAGGATGCAGCAGCTGTTTAAGAGTCTTTTATGTAATGAAATGTAATAGCAGTAGTTAGTACATCAGTGTTTGTGTAGATCAGAGGTTAGAGTTTGTTAGGAGGTTAAATGTCACTTTCATGGTGACGTCAGCTAAGATGCTCAGTGGTTTGCAAGTGCCTATAAATAGTTCAGTACTTTGTACTGTTCTATTAGCTCTTTTGCATTATCGTCTTCTTTGCACGAACAAACTACTGAGCTCTGGCTGAGGGGGAGTTTGCATTCATTCATCAATCATTGTAATCGTTATTGAAATAAATTCAATCTTCCGATTCATTGTGTAAAGATGTTTGATCAAAGTATTACTCTCGTTTGATTGTATGCAAAGTTTGTTTTCACCATAATTCCGCTGCACACTCATCCATTTTCATTCTAATTACAAACACAAAATACAATCAGAAACAAACTCAGATCCAACAATTGGTATCAGAGCCTGGACAGTCAAATTTGATTTAACAATCATTTTGACGTAAATAGTTCAGCTCACAACAGTTGATACTGATCGTTTGTTCGTTTGTTGAAAAAACAGAGCAAGGATTAATCACCATTAAAAGTTGATTTCTCAGTGTCTGTAAAACAACAAGAATGACGTCACAATCTCAGGATGATAAAAACAACATCGGCTCTCTTTTTAAACCACCTATGCTAAAAAGAAATGAGTACAACATCTGGCAGAGGAGGATGGGTCACATCCTCGCTCAACAAAGCACAGGTTGTTGGAGGTCTGTCATCTATGGTTGCCATGTTCCTTCAGTACCAAGCGCTGAAGATGCTAAAAAGTTCGTTCCAAAACCAGTTGAAAATTATACCGAAACCGACTTTCAAAAGATCGAACTAGATGCTAAAGTGTTTAGCATCATAGCATCAACGCTGCCCAACGAGATATATGATGGACTGTTACACTGTAACAGTGCCAAAGAGTTATGGGACGCACTTAAGGAACAGTTTGGGGGAACCGAAGAAGTCATAGAAAACAATAGGGAAATCCTGAACCAACAGTATGGAACATTTTGTTACGTTAAAGGTGAATCACTAACACAACAATTTTAGCGTTTCAGCTGTCTCATCAGTGAACTGAGGCTTGTTAATACCACTTTTACAAACTCAACTCAAAATAGCAGGTTCCTCAGGTCACTGCCAGAAAAATGGGACACCATAGCTTTTGTCACCCGAAACTCACCTGAATTCAAGGATCTGACCTTTACCCAACTCCATGGTCGACTCCAGACCTATGAAAGGGAGTTGAACCAGAAAAGGAGGTTGCAAGAGTCAGGGAAAGTTACTGATGATTCCACTTTCGGTAACACTGCTCTTCTGGGTCAAGAAGAATCTGGGAGCAGTGGTAAGGATCAGGGTTATGATCACTTCATTGACATAACTGCTGGTGCAAATTTTAACAACCCTGATCCTCACTCTGCTAGTTATGCATTCACTGCAAACGAAAACCAGATATCAGACAATTTTTGCTTTGAACTCAATGATTTGCAACATTTTGATCCCACTGACTTAGAGGAAATAGACATCTTGCACCAACTGGCTTTGCTAAGTGTTAGAACTAGCAAATTTTACAAAAGAACAGGGCGAAAATTCCCAGGTTTGCATGGGAATCTAAGGGTTGGGTTGGATAAATCGAAAATCAAGTGCTACAAGTGTAATAGGTTGGGACATTTCGCTAGGGAATGTAGGAGTCAAACTACTGGTCCCATAATTACTCATCCTAGCTCAAATCCTAGACCTCAAAACCAAAGCACTGTGCACTATGCCCAGTATGCCCCAGCAGCTCAAGTGAACACTGCTCACTATGTTGCTGCCCCTGTGCCATTGCACTATGTCCAAACTATTGTTCCACAGATCCAATATGTTCAAACCCCTATTCCCCAGGCACAAGTGCAGCCTGCACCTCAAACCACTGCTCCAGCAGCAGTACAACCAGATCAACAAAGTTTTTTCACTCAAGGGTTTGTTGACTGGAGCAGTATGCCTGAAGACCTTAGTGATGAAAATTTTGCACTCTATGCATCTAATGATTCTTCTGATAATGAGTTTTGTTTGATGGCATTAGAGTCAATACAGGAGGGGGTTGAAACTGAAGAGGAACAGCTGAGTATTGAAACAGTGGATGAGGTGACTGAAGCAGTGGTTACTTCTGTGGCTGGTGAACTACTGTTGGGAGAAAGTTCAGGTACCCTGATTGAACCACTGACAGACCCATGGTCCGAAGAGGACAAAGAAGAAAAGAAGGAAGAAAAGGCTGGTGAAAAGAAGGTGAGAGCTGATGATGAAGAGGATCATCAATGTGATTGTGCAATGATGGCTGCTGCCAAGGTATCTCCTCAAGTTCTAGTAAAACTGTGTTCTGACAATTGCATTATTGCTTTTGCTAACATCAAAGAGGTGAATGAAAACCTTCGGGATAAAATCCTAACTGATGAAGTCAAATTTGAAAGATCCTTAAAAGAACTTAAAAACAAATTGACTGAAAAGGAAAAAGAGATCAGCAGTTTGAAAGAAGAACAAAGCATAACCAAAACACAACTCCAAACTATGGTAGAAAGATACCAAGTTTGCAAAAAGGAGTTAGAGTCCACCCAGATCACTTGTGAGAGATGGGTGGAATCATGCAAAGGGTATGAGGTTATGTTTGAAAAACAGATAAAAAGCAATGTGAAATTTGGTGTTGGTTATAGAAAACATGATGATGAAACCACTGCTTTTGCAAAATCTGTTCAAACCACTGATGTAACAACTGAGTTCATACCCACAAACAAGAATAGCCAAGAAGTGAAAATCACTGACAAACTTGGTAACAAAATCACACTTGACAGACCAATAGGATCCTCTACTTTTGAGGAACTTGAAGACTATCAGTTTAAACCAAAATGGTCTGATGAGTGTGATATTCTTGAAAATTTCAAGCCAATGAACTTTACATCAACTGATGGTGTTAAAGCTCCAAAAGCTAAAGTCATACCTCTCAAGGACATCCCAGCAGTGGTTAAAACCTCTGCTGCAAAGGAGTCTGAAAAGAGAAAGAAGAAAGAAAAAATTGATAACTTGTTTTGTGAATGCTGTGAGAAAAGGAATCATCTAACAAAAGATTGTTTCCACTTAAAAGGTTATGATTTAAACAGAACAAGTGTCATTATTTCAGCTGATAGTTGCATTGTCTGTGGTAAAACCAAACACAAAACTCAAGCATGTGTGTATCTCAAAAACTTTGATGTGAAAAAGAATGAGTACATTGCTAAAACATCCTTGAGTCCATCATCATCATCAACATCTGTCAAATTCACCAAGAAACAACCACTGTTTGTGCCAGTTCAAACAGCTGTCACAAAACAGCTGAACCAAACATCTGTCAAAAGAGATGTTCAGGTTACTGATGCACCCCCTACCAATCAGTTCAGAAAAGGCAAGGAAAAACAGTCTTACCAAAGGATTCCACATGTTTATGAAGCCTACAAAAGGCCCTCTAAACCTAAAGTGAATAGGCATCCTTTTGGTTATCAGCAGATGATTGGTCATGACCCACAACAGTGGTCAGAGAAACACTGTCCTAAAATAGTCCAAACCCCTGACCTAACCACTGTCCATCATCCTGCATCCATCCCAGACACTATTGAGACCCCATCCAAAGCCCTGTTGGCTTTGGAGACCTTAATGAACTAATCCTTTTACTTCATGTGCATGGATCTTCTGCATGCTTTGATAGTCTTTGGCATGTAGATAGTGGATGCTCCAGGCACATGACAGGATGTAAAGCCCTCCTCAAAGACTTTAAAATCCATGGAGGGGGTGATATATCCTTTGGTAATAATAGTAAAGGGAAAGTTCTAGGGTCTGGTACAGTGCAGTCTGGAAATGTAAAATTTGAAAATGTCAATCTGATAGACAATCTAAAATTCAACCTTCTGAGTGTATCACAAATGAGTGACAAAGGGTTTGGGTCATTCTTCACAAAAGATTGTTGTAGGATTGTTGGACCAGAAATGGTCAAAAAGATTGAAGCAATAATCAAAACTGGTCAAACTAAACTTGTTGCTCAAAGAAGTGGCAATGTTTATGTTGTTGATATGTCAAAAGAGTGTCCCAGAGCTGATGCCTGTCTGTTCTCAGCTGCCTCTAACAAAGAGACAGAACTTTGGTACAGAAGGCTGGGACACACAAATCTTAAGACAATCACTGAAATTTCAAAAAATGGTTTGGTGAGAGGCCTACCACAAAAATTGTTTTCATGTCCTGAACATTGAATTTCCTGTTTAAAAGGAAAACAACATAAAAGTTCTTACAAGTCCATTGAAGAGTTCAAAACAACCCAGTGTTTGTAAATGCTACACATGGATTTGTTTGGCCCAGTTCAAGTCATGAGTCTCAAGAAGAAAAGATATTGTTTGGTTATTGTTGATGACTTTTCTAGGTTTACATGGACTTTCTTTTTACACTCAAAAGATGAGACTGCAGGCATTTTGCAAGACTTTGTGACACAGGTTGAAAAGCAATTTGACCTTCCAGTGAAAAGCTTCAGGAGTGACAATGGCACAGAATTCAAAAATAAGGAGTTGGATGCCTTCTGTGTGAAGAAAGGGATTGTAAGGCAGTACAGCATCCCCAGAACACCAGAGCAAAACGGGGTAGTGGAAAGGAAGAACAGAACTTTGATTGAGGCTGCCAGAACCATGCTTGCAGATTCAGGTTTGCCATTAACTTTCTGGGCAGAGGAAGTAAACACTGCTTGCTATGTCCAGAACAGAGTTTTAATAAACCCCAGGCACAAAAAGACTACTTATGAAATTCTGTATAAAATCAAACCACTGATCTCATATTTCAAAGTGTTTGGCTGCCCATGCTTTATTTTGAACTTAAAAGATTCCATTTCAAAATTGCAGCCAAAATTGATTGTGGTTATCATCTGGGATACTAAACCACTGCCAAGGCCTACAAAGTGTTCAAAGTAGCCCATCCACTACTGCTTACACATCCTCAAACACTGCTGACAAAAGTCCTCAAACAGTGGATAAAAGTCAGCAGATGTCCACTTCATTACCTCCTATTCCACCACCTTTTGAAGCCACTGCTGAATCATTAAAGTCCCCAGCAGTGGTTAGCTCAGATGATACACATTTGCAGCCTTCACCAACAAATGCCATCATACCATACCAAGGAGATTTAATCTTCTTGAGATCTCATCCACCTGATCAAATCATTGGCAACATAAATGAAGCGGTGCTCACAAGAAGCCAAACCCAAAACATTTGTCTTTTTGCTGGTTTTCTATCACTCCATCAGCCAGTCAAGTACCAAGAGGCACTGAAAGACAACAACTGGGTAGAAGCCATGCAAGAGGAACTCCAACAATTTAAAAGACAACAAATATGGGAGCTTGTACCACTGCCAGAAGAGGTTAGTCCCATTGGCACAAAGTGGGTCTTCAAGAACAAAACTGATGAAAGGGGTATTGTTGTCAAAAATAAAGCCAGGCTTGTGGTTCAAGGTTACAGACAGGAAGAGGGGATTGATTATGATGAAACATTTACCCCTGTTGCAAGATTGGAAGCCATTAGACTGTTCCTGGCCTTTGCTGTCAACCACAATATGAAGGTGTTTCAAATGGATATCAAAAGTGCTTTCCTCTATGGTACAATTCAAGAAGAGGTGTATGTTTGTCAACCTCCAGGTTTTGAGGATCCATTTTATCCAGATCATGTCTACAGGCTAAACAAAGCCTTGTATGGCTTGAAACAAGCACCAAGGGCCTGGTATGAAACTCTTTCCAACTTCCTACTCTCAAATGGTTTCAAAAGAGGTACCATTGATAAAACATTGTTTTTAAAATGGAGAGGGAAGGATTTAATGATTGTCCAGATTTATGTGGATGACATTATTTTTGGAAGCACATGTAACTCAATGTGTGAAGAGTTTAGAGAACTCATGACAGCTGAGTTTGAAATGAGTGCAATGGGTGAGCTACAATGCTTTCTTGGTCTCCAAGTTCAGCAAATGCAAAATGGGACTTTCATTCATCAAAGCAAATATGCTAAAGAACTTTTGACCAAATTTGATATGAATGATTGTAAACCATGCAGCACACCCATGGCAACAAATAAGCTGGTCATGTCTGATGAAAAAGATGAGCTGATTGACCAAACACTTTATAGAAGCATGATTGGGTCTTTATTGTACCTAACTGCATCTAGACCAGACATCATGTTTGCAACATGTGTCTGTGCAAGAAGTCAATCAGCTCCTAGAAAATCAAATCTCATTGCTGTAAAAAGGATCTTCAGATACATAAAAGGTGCTCCCACACTTGGTATCTGGTATCCAACTAATGGGAATATCAAGCTTTCAGGCTTTTCAGACAGTGACTTTGCTGGATGTAACACCACAAGGAAGTCCACATCAGGAGGGTGCCAGTTTCTAGGTGATTGCTTGGTTTCTTAGCAAAGCAAAAAGCAAGCAGCAGTTTCAACATCCACTGCTGAGGCTGAATACATTGCTGCTGCAAGCTGTACAGCCCAACTCTTGTGGCTTCAAAATCAGTTGCTGGATTTTGGTATCACTGCCTTAAGAACACCACTCATGTTGGACAGCCAGGCAGCAGAAAATATCATCAAAAATCCAGTTTCCCATTCAACCACCAAACACATCGACATCAGACACCACTTTGTGAGGGATTGCTATGAAAAAGGTTTGATTTCTATGCATCATGTCCCAACTAAAGACCAACTGGCAGATGTGCTCACAAAAGCACTTGATACAACCACTTTTGAAAGCTTGGTCTCTAGAATTGGGATGCTAAACATGGAATAACAAGCAAAATCTTGTTTTTCTATGCATAAAAGCATCAAAATGTTTTCAGAAAATCAAAATTCCATCCTTAAAAATAGCTAAAAATGAAATTTTCATTAAAAATCCTTAAAGTCTGCCATTAACCACTGATTGTTCAAAAGTCTGCTCTATCTCAAAAGCCTGTCCACTGCTGAAAGTCAACCCCTGTTCTCTCATTCCTTTGATAAACTCTGTTGTTCAAAAGCAGTGTCTTATCCACTGATATGCTATCCACTGATAGTAAAAATCATCCACTGCTTTACTACCACTGCTTTCATCAGTCCCTTTCATAAAAGTACTGTCCTTCACTTTCACCAGGGGTTGTCACATGGGCAGTACATATTGGTCAGACTTTTTGTAACGGCTGCCACATCAGCATTCACTTTCTTCTCTATAAAATCCCCCACTCACCACCAAAACAGGGTTTTACTGTCGAATTGAATTCCTAAAAATTCTCTTCTCAAAGCAGTTCTTCATCTCATTTCTCCACAAATTTCTTCGATCATCATCCTCAAAATGACAAAATCAAAGTCATCTTCAAAACCGTCATCCAAATCTTCATCGAAAACAGCCTCTCAAAAGGCAATTTCCACTGAAATTCCATATAAACCATCCCATAACCTCCTGGGTCTTCTCACAAAACCAGGAACCACCAATGTTTTCGATTCCATCATTGACCCCATGGCAAAATCAAAGTACAAAACTTTGTTCACTGTCGATGCACCAATCTATTTGGCGACCCAAAGGGAGTTTTGGAAGAATGCAACCCTTGAAAAACAAGGAGACATTGCAACCACCATACACTCTTCTTTAAAGGGTAAAGCTGTCCAAATCACGCCACAATCCATTTCAGAGGTCTTTCAACTCGATGATCAAGAAGGTAAAATTTCTTTCACTAAAAACGAGTTGCAAACTGACTTCATTGAAAGAGGGTATGAAGCCACAATGATGAAGAAACTTACCTTAGAAAAAGGTTATTTTCCTTCTGCAACCAGGTTTTTATTTCATACTCTCCTACTTTGTGTTTCAAATAAAACCACTTCTTTCAATGAAATCCCTTTAAAGATTCAAAATCTGGGATATGCAATTCTTCAAGAAGAAAATCTTAACTATTCTCGGGAAATTTTTAAAGATTTGGTTAATAATGTTGAAACAAAATCATTCTTACTGTTTCCAAGGTTTTTAAGTTACTATTTTGAAAAGAAATTCAGTAAGAATGATATAGCTGAAATAAACCAAGGTGATTCTACTCAAATAAACAGTTTAACAACTGAAACTTTTTCAAGAATGTTAGCACCTTGCAAAACACAAGCAGAGGTGCTGAGCAGATTTTAGCAGTTACAACTGCTCCTCAGGTATCTGCTGCTGAGCCCACTGCTCAAGGTGATCAAAGCAGCAGACCAACTGTTTTGAAACCCACACCTACAATCCACAAAAAGTCACACAAAAAGAAAACTCAAAAACCCCCCAAACCAATCAAAAGGGCAACTCTGGAGGATGAGATACCAGAGCAAATACCTGTGACAACACAACAGTCACAAGAAACCACTGCTGCTTCTTCCTCACAGCAGTTGGTACAAATATCTCAACCCATAACCAAAACTCCTCCTGCTTCTTCACAAAAAGAACAGGTTGTACAAATAGGGTCTCCACATCATGATGCTCTAGAAACACTTGTTTCTATCATCCACAGCTCAATACCCGGGGCAAATCCACTTTCTACACCACCCATCACATCCACAATTCCCACACAAACTAAACTACTGTTGGATGCAATTGATTTGAACCAGGCACTAACCAGTCCTTCTCACTCACCTATCAATGAGAATATACCTCAACAACTGACTGGGTCTCATGTATCAATCTTTGCTAACCCACCAACACAACCTGAGGAGGTTACACCCCTTGAGTTACAAATAACTCTTGGTGGTAGTCCAAGTGAAGCAGCCACTACAACTGTTGAACCCACTGGTTTACAGTTGGACAGTGGTTACATTAATAAGACTTCCTTGTAGGCAATTCCTTACATAGCACCTCTGCCAACCACCAGTGCATTTATTTATCCTACTGGCAACATCAAAAGGTTGTCAAGTGTTGAAGGAAGAAGACCCCAGTACCAAGAAAAAGGGGCATCAGTGGTTAATCTTTGGAGTACACTCCCTACATCAACTACTGATAAAACCACTGCTAGTGGGAAATCAGATGATCCCATTAACTTGGGTGATGGTTTAAAGTACCAGAAATTGACGGATCGTATTGAAAAGCTTGATAACTCTGTTGCAGAACTCAAAGAAATGCTACAACAGGTGTTACAAGTACAAAAGGTACAATCAACTGCTATTCCACCTCAAGCACCTGCTCCACAACTAGCACCTGCTACAAATGAGCTATGGAATTTGTTTCAACCTTTTCTCCATCACCAAGCACAATTAGCAGATCAGCAACATGAAAAACATGTCCACCAGCTGAGAGATGCAATGGAGTCAAGGTTCAAAAACACTCAGGCTGATCTAAAGGCTCTCAAAACTCAGATCCTGCACACCACTGGCTCTGCTCCTCCAAAAGTTCGCTTCATTTATCAACTCCCAGAAGATAATGGCAAAAAGGGGGAGAAAATTCAGGAGTGGAAAAAGAAGGGAATAGAGGATGGTCTATACATTGAACCAGAAAATGCAAACATGACCAAACAGATCCCTTTGCCAGATGGAAGCAAGAAAATTGATGTGACCACAAATGCACTGGCAGAAGCAATTGCAAGTGTAAAAAGGGATAGAGAGGCCAAAAGGAAAGCCAGGGTGGATTATCCGGATCAGGGTACTTCAGGGTCACAAGATGATGAAAATCTTGTTGATGAAAAGAAGAAGCCTACAAGAAGAGTAAGGCTACCCAAATCCATTCCAACCAGACGTTCAAAGTCTGCTCCAAAACCACCACCTAAAACAGCTGTTGTAACTCCTGTTGTATCAACTACAGTCGGTACTTCAGTAGTTTCAACATCTTCTCCCATTTCAACAGACACCACTTCAACACACATCAAATCCACTGCCTTACCACCATTACCACCAAAAACAAAATCACCTCCTGCCAAAAAGCAGAAGACAGTAGTTGTTAAAACATCTGCTGTAATGACCACAATGGTTGGAACACCAGTTGTTTCAACAACTGTTAGTCAATCACAAACCACTGCCACTATATCCACCACCACTGTTCCATCCAAAACATCATCAGCCCCTCCTCAACCAAAGAGGAGATGGCTAATTCTCAAAGATGATGACACTTCACCACCACAAACATCTTCAAAATCTTCAGCTCTTGTCACAATACCCAAACCTGTTCCTCTCTCTTCAGTTCCAATGTACAAGCCCTTACCTCCTGCAGGTGTTCAATTTCCTCTTGAGCTAGCAGCTGTTAGAGAAGAGATAAAATCTTTTTACTATGAGGATGACCCTGCCAAAAGGAGTTTGCCATCAATAAAGGGATATCCCTGGCCTAAAAATGTTGATGAATATTTGGATATCAAGGCCAAGCAAGCAGAGGATATCTCAAAAAGAAACACACAAGGGAAATCTGACAAAGAAATTTCAAGAACCTATCAATATCTGCTCACCCAGGTCAGATCCCTAGAACAATTTGCAAAAAATGTCAGTCAACAAATTTCAGAAAGAGCAGTTGAAACTTTGAAGAAAGACTACATTGAAAGAATCATGGCTCACAAGAAGTACAAAGGAGAGAAATACATGTACAAAGAGTGGACTGTTCCTGAACTTGAAAATGAAGCAGCAAGAATTCAAGACATGATAAAAAGGAAAGTCACTCACACTCCTCCTGACTGGGCAAAGTTTAGAAAGAATGTACCTGACAAACAGGTAGAACTGAAAAGAATGAAAGAGGAACTGGTTGCTGCTGAGTATGGAAACAAAAGACAAGTTGCTAGATGGAAAGAAGATGTGGTCAGGGCCACCTACAAAAGGTTGGAGGAATTAAGAAAGAAAGATCCAAATGTTCCTCAAAGGCCTGACTATCCTGAAGCAGAGGTTTCAAAAAGACCAACAAAGTTGCAAATCAGGAGAGCCACTGCTCCAACTGGTGCTGCCATCTATAAAAGAAGGGCACACAAATAGTTGAGAGGTGAAACCATTCAAGAGATGATAAGAGGAGATGACCTTGTAAAAGAAGGCATAAAGAAAATGATCATAGAAACTCTTGGTTTGGATCAAATTGCAAGTACTGCTCAGCCAGTTATGAATAGGCCAGCCTCACCAAATACTTCTGCAAATAAACATCTCCCAAGAAACCCACCAGGCTCAAAAATACAAAAGTGGGAAACTGACAAACATACCTGCGTATTGACTTTGCTCAGGTCTGGTGGAGAAGTGGAGAAAATATCAAGGGAACAAGCTCTTGGCCTGAGTCTTGAAGATTTGTAGGATCTCCTTGATCTTCCACTTAGCAGGGATGATGAAGACACAGATGCCCTAGACTTTGAACTACAATTCAAAGGTCAGATAAGGGAACTGTTAATGAGGCAATAAAGATTTCCACAATAATGAAGAGTTTTGGCATTATCTGTTCCAGGGGGAGATTGTTGGGATTGAACCCTATCAGAGGAACAGATAATTAAAGCCAAAACTGGATCAGAGCAGTGGATCTAGAATAAACAAATGTTTACATACAAATCTCTCCCCTTGAAAGTGGTTTCATATCTGCTGACCTCCTGTCTGCTGATCTTACTAAGTGCTGACCTACAACTGCTGCCTTGCATCTACTGCCAAATGTCAAAGACTGATGGAAGACCAAAGCTCTACTGATTCAATCTACTGCCTTGAGTCTAGTACTGCTGATCCGGACAAGCACTGCGGGGTTCACAACAGTGGAAGGATGCAGCAGCTGTTTAAGAGTCTTTTATGTAATGAAATGTAATAGCAGTAGTTAGTACATCAGTGTTTGTGTAGATCAGAGGTTAGAGTTTGTTAGGAGGTTAAATGTCACTTTCATGGTGACATCAGCTAAGATGCTCAGTGGTTTGCAACGTGAGTATTTAATGTTCTCCAACAATGTCATACATCGTGAGTATTTAATGTGTACAAGGAGGCTATTTGGGTATTCAGTCTTTGACTGTTTTAACAATGCGCTCATTTTATTGTAACAGTCTTCTAATTCTTTGTATGCTCCATCCAATTTATCAGCCATTTCCTGTTATATTAAATAAAATGATTTTGTTTATCATGGTGATTTTTGTTTTTTTAATTTATTATTTGAACAACATACTTCTTCAGGTTCTTTGTTTTGTTCTTCTTCATCAGCAAAAATGTTGTCATACTGTGTTACTTCTCTGATAAGAGCATGGTTTCCTGATGCAGAAACTTCAAACATCGTTTCCCGGCTTTCTATATCCTCATACCATCCTTTGAAGTGAAGCCTCTTCATCATCATTATATGCCGACACGTGTCGACATCGTGGCGGGCCTACTTGGTGACCGGGACAAGCTACACGTTGACTGATGCGTGCGAAGTGTCGTATATTTTAGGTGTATATTTTAAGCCCTTTTTAACACTTATTTTAGCCAAGTTTTAAATTTATAAAACACGATATTTCACTAACACTAAACACACATATGGGCAAGTGCACCCATCGTTGAGTGTAGTATAGCGTTGGTAAGATACCGAGGTCGTCCAAGGACACAAGAGCTTTTAGTACCGGTTTATCCTCAACGTCTAACCAAAATAAAAAGTTTAGAAAAATGTTTTAAACTAAGAAAAATAAAAACTAACTAAAATGCTGAAAATAAAAATAAAAGTAAAAACAGATAGACAAGATGAATCACTTGGTTCCGACTCGTATCTAGTATAACCTTTGATTATTTCCGCACTTTTGCACATAATTAAGAGATTATCTTAGTTATTGTAGTAGGCCCCTCTTTTGAAGGTGACGTTACCCTCACCCCAGTAGTTTGAGTCAGCAGGGATACAATCCTAAAGGGGTGGATTATTGGAAGATAATGAATTAAGTTATTAATGCAGTATTGTGGTAGGCCCCGCTTTTGGCGGTGACGTTACCCTCGGCTAAGTAGTCTGAGTCAGCAGGGATACAGTCCTAAATAGCCGGGTTATAGTATTAATAGTAGTTAACTTATGAGGGGATCAAAGAGTTTGGACCCCCGCCATCCAATACCGTGAAGTATTGAAGGAGGTCCTACTAAATTTGACCCAGGTCCATTGCAGGACCTCTAAACGCTGAACAATGGCAAGACCTTTACCAAACCGTTCCCTTAACCCCCTACCAGGTAGCCAACATACCTCCATATAGACCGTGGAGATATGAATGGTGAAAATCCTTTATTTTATATAGACAGTAAAATAATGCCAAGACACCACGGACAAACGATAAGGAAAGATCACCTTCAACATAAGTAACTAGTTATTAAAGTCATTAATACAAAACCAAATAAAAAGTGCAAAAGATTAGAAATAAAAAGTATTATACTAGACACTTTGTCTTCACCAAGTGATGTAAGAGACTTAGGCAAACATGGCCTTGATTGTCAAGAACTCTTACGATCAATCTTGGATCCCGAGACGACTCACACACTCTATGATGGACAATGGTTGATGGTGGTGGATGATGGTGTTGTGATGGTGGTGGGTGGTGGATGAAGTGTGAGAGAGGTGGTGTGCCAAGGGATGGTTTGAGCTTGAGCCAAGCACTCCTATTTATAGCCTGTACAGAAGCCTGGACACGGCCCCGTGTCCGCTGGACACGGCCCCGTGTCCACCCTTTTCTCTTTCTTCATTAATACAGTTTGTCTTTATTAGCTCCACACGCCCCCGTGTCCGCTGGGCACGGCCCCGTGTCCGTCTGACACTCTCTCTCTTCATTAATTGTAATTCGCAATTACAATTAATGCGCCTGCTGTACTTTCGCCATGGCCCCGTGTCCGCTGGGCACGGCCCCGTGGTGGGCAATAGAAGCTTCTACAGGTTTGTCTTTTGTGCCAGGGCTGACCATTCTGGACACGGCCCCGTGCTGAGCTGGGCACGCCCCGTGTCGGGCTGGGCACGCCCCGTGTCGGGCAGGGCATACCCCGTGTCGGGCTGGGCACAGCCCCATGCTCAGCTTTCTTCTTGTTTTTGCTTTGGGAGTTGTTGTAGAGGGGTCGGGCATGCCACGTTTCTTCATTTTCTTTGTATTTATGTTGGTTTTGGCTGTATATTTGTTCCTTTTGTTCGTTTAAGCTCATTTGATCCTGAAAATACAAAAGGAAGACAAAAGCACACTTTTTCCAACATTAGTACTAAAAAAGGGTTAGTTTTATGCCTTATTTGATGTAATTTATATGTTGCATTTTACACACATCAAATACCCCCACACTTGAATCTTTGCTTGTCCTCAAGCAAAACTCTTTATAATGTGTCTTTACACTCCCAAATGGAATTGGTAGAAGAGAAGGTTTTTGGGCTTGTCATAGAGTGCCGGGAATCCAAGATTCTTTATTAGGCTTTATTTTTATGTTATTTACAATCCTATTCGTTATGATTTATTTTGAACTTTTCATAAGAGAGATTACTTATTTGGGCATAACATGCCTCTTTAAAATTTTATTTATATACAAGTTCACATACCTCACGGGGAATCACTCAACACTCGGCCGAAGATGTATTTTTGTGAAACACTCGAGAGCGGCATGGAACTTACTCCAACCATAGGCTTGCCAAGCAATCAATCCTCCTACTTTTTAACTTATATACCTTTGTAAATATCAAGAGGACTTTGTGGGTTAAGGGTTAGGCTTGGTTTAAAGGTAGGTGGTTGGGTTAGTGGTTAGTAAAAGGGCGAAAGGCGTAAAAAGCATCGGTTTTCATAAGACCTCTTTTTTTTTTTTTTGATGAAGCCACTATTCAAACAAAGTTATTTTTGATAAACTTGTTTGTTTATTTCTTTTTTGCTTCATCATCATCATCATCTTTTTTTTTTTTTTTTTTTTTTTTGAAAGCCATAAGAAAAACCGAGCTTGTTACTAAAACAAAGGGTTAGAAATAAAAAGGTTTTGGTGGGTGAAAGGGTTTTTGTTTTGGGTTATGAAATGAAAAGGTTTAGGCTCAAATGGGTTAACTAGGGGGATTTTGGGTAGGTGGTAAGAAAAAAAAGAAAAATAATGGTGTAGAAATAAAAAGGGTTAGTCCTAATGCCTCCATCATTTACTTACTCGGGTTTAAGTTGGTAAGGACCGGGAATGTATCGTCATGGCAAGTTCTAGAGTCGTAAGAACCAAGCGGCTATTCACACAAGAAACGAAAGATGAGCATTTAATTTAAAGGTATATATTTGTATGCTCAATAAAGGCTCAAAACTCACTTTTGTGGGAATGGGTTTTTATGTGATCAAGTATATATAATTAAATTTTAACTAAGCTTGTCATGCCTTTTCATAATTTTCTTATGTTGGTTCTTTTTATCACGACGCTATCGGTTGTAAATTTGTAAAAATATAACCTTTTTGAGAACTTGAATTTTCCGAGTTGAACCTAGACAAGTAAAGAAAAATGAAATTTTTGAAAAAATTTGGGGTGATTAGTGGTTCCAATAGAGTTTTGTGTAAGGCTTGTATTTAGGACTTGCAAGATTCAAGGTTTTAGCATCCCCCCCACACTTAAATTACACATTGTCCTCAATGTGTCCCAAAAATAAGTTTTTAGGCTGATTAAATGTGTAAAAATGGGTTAAAAACAAGATTTTATGGTACTGGGTAGCTGAACACGGGGTGGTGTTGGCTGAGCACGGCCCAGTGTCCAGACTGCCAGTACTAAAAGTAATCAGAAGGCTGGGCACGGGGGCGTGTCCAGTGAGTAACCTTTCCTGTTGCTGGCTTTTTCCTCAATTTCTACCCCTTTTCCTTTGTCTTTTGGTTCTTCAGTTTTAGTAACCTTTCCTGTTGCTGGCTTTTTCCTTCGTACACGCCTCCAGCCCACAAATCTGCTTCTTTTCTTGGGTTTAGGTTTTGCCAGTGGTTTGGATTGAAATTCCATGGGTTCTTCTTTATCAGCGAAGTAACCGGTGAATTCCTTGGAAACTTCTATCTTAACGGGATAGAGGTTAAGATTTTCTAAACCTTCAGATATCTCATTCATGCTGTTTAGCGTATATGCAAAATACATACCAATTGCTAAAATAAATTAACAAAATTTTATAGATAACCCGTAAATATTATTGCATACATAAAACAACTGACAAGTAAATTATACTACGATTTACTGTAAACTTATTTATTTACTAAATAAGGTTTCTGGAAAATAAAAGTGCTAAAACTTTTGAGTATTTAGAGATTTGCATTTTCTGCTACTGTGGCTAGCATATAAAGATTTGCCCATTTCTCATCTAATTTGTCCTCCCAAGGTGATTTACTGATTAAGTCCTGGGTTTCCTGTTTAACTTTCTTCTCTCGGTTTTTCCTTATTTCCTCCTGACTTTTCCTAATAATCAAACTTCTTCTATTAGGAGAAAGTGGTTCTTCATATTGTGCTTTACGGACAAATATTCCTTCTTCAGGAATTAAATAAGGTTTTGTTTTGGATGAACTTCCCTTCTCGTTGGATGACCTATCTAGTTTAAGATAGATGTTTGACAGCTTTTGTTTACCCATACTGTAATTAACAAATAATCAGTTAATAAAACACATAATCACATACTTGGCAATTAGTAAAATTAAGTATTTCTAAATACTTAATAGGCTTAGATCAGTGGCTCTGATACCACCTTATTTCTGTCACGGCCCCCGACCCGGTTTGACCCGTTTAAGGAGCCGCGGGACAGAAATCCCGTGGTATTTAATTAACAGCGGAAGTTTATTATCAGGATCTTTTTAAAACTTAAATATTTCCCAATTATTTTATTTTACAACTTTGAGATAAAACACGGTAATTTACAATCTTGAGATTTCACGAAGAAATCTTTTATTTTACAAAACATGTTTCTTTATTTTATACTGAGCCACTTCCTTAAGCTGATAGTGCTTCACGGCACTTTTCCTGGATCACAACAGATCACCTGAAACATGTTTGAAAAAGGTTTTGTCAGCGGGAAATACTGAGTGAATCATTCTATTTACTAAAACGACACATGTGTTATAATTTACAGTACTAAGAGCAATTACAATGTTTCAGATATCAACCAACTACCCTCGGTATTTGTCACTCGACTCGTTTCTGTGACTATGGTCATATCACCCATTGGCTAACTCGTTGTCCAATGGTGAAGATTATCAAGTAATGTATACAAAACCCCACATACCGACTGTAATATGGTGATTACAAAGACTTAATCCCTGTAATTATAACTTTTGAAAATAAACATGCTTTTTGAAAGTAATTTGATAACAACAGAATGACTCACATTGCAGATTTAATTATGAACAGAGCTTAGCCTACTGATTAACCTTGATAACCTAGTTTAAATAATCAGGCACACAAACTAGGTTAGTAACTTAATACAGCATTTACGATAACTCACGAGATTAAAACCTTCACAACGAATGACAAAGTGCGATACTTAAACATCCATCGATTTAACGACGAATGAAAAAGCATAAACCCTAATGTGGGCAGCACTTAAACATCCATTGGATAGTTTAATCGATCGGACATTGAATCGTTGCAGCGATCGAGTTATTACCCTGAATTGTGGCAGCACTTCGTGATCAGTGTGTGTTTTTGTAGTAAACAGTGTCTAACTTTGTGTACGTAAAGAATTTTAACGTCGAACTGAAGCCATAAATCAAGTCCCAAGCCCCTGTATTTATACCTGAAATTGACATCTCCCGCGTGTCGCGAAAGATGTCCCTGGTTCTGTCGCGACTCGCCTGGGGTAACAATCTACCCTAGGGTAGCCTTGTGTCCCAGTAGGCTTGCTGAGTTGGTTTCGTGTTATTTCGAATTTTAGACAGCAAACTGTTAAGATATTACCGAATAGGGTTTACCCCCCCTAGTTTTAGGGGCCCTAATCCAGATTCCAAATGTTCTGAAAATTTTAGGGATTATACAGAATCACTTGGGTTTCTTAATTAGGGTTTGTTATTGAACAATTTAATTAAATAAATATAACTTTTGATGAGAATTGTTACAATTGGTTATCCCAACACCGAGCAGAGATTCTTTGCAACGAGAAGATTTTCCGTATTCCTCGTTCAAGTGATGAACCTCTCATGATTCGTGGCGAAAAGAGGGGTGCTGTTGAGAGCATCATCTCTTTCCTTAAGGCCCAAAAGTGTTTGCGAAAGGGCCACACAGCTATTTTGGCTCTCGTTACTGACACCTCGACGAAGGAGAAGAAGATAAGAGATTTTCCGATCGTACGCGACTTTCTTGAGGTATTCCCTGAGGAATTACCTGGTCTGCTTCCAGATCGACAAGTCGAGTTTTAGATCGAGCTAGCTCCTGGAGCAGCACCCATAGCTCGAGCGCCTTACCGTCTAGCTCCATCAGAATTGGAAGAACTATCTGCGCAGTTACAAGAACTCTTGGATAAGGGTTTTATTCATCCTAGCTCTTCGCCCTGGGGAGCTCCAGTCTTGTTTATGAAAAAGAAAGACGGTACCTTTCGTATGTGCATAGATTATCGCGAACTCAACAAGGTGACCGTGAAGAATCGCTACCCTCTTCCACGTCTTGATGACCTATTCGACCAGCTGCAAGGGTCGAGCTTCTATTCAAAGATTAATCTGAGATCGGGATATCACCAGCTGAGAGTCCGAGAAGAGGACGTCTCCAAAACAGCCTTTAGAACTCGTTATGGACACTATGTGTTTTTGGTTATGCCTTTTGGGCTGACAAACGCGCCTGCGTTTTTCATGGACCTTATGAACAGAGTGTGCAAGCCTTACCTGGACAAGTTCGTTATTGTTTTCATTGACGACATCCTGATCTATTCTAAGAGTCAGGAGGAACACGAGCAGCATCTACGACTTATTTTGGAACTCCTTCGAACATAACAACTTTATGCTAAGTTTTTGAAATGTGACTTCTGGCTTAGTGAAGTTCATTTCCTAGGCCATGTGGTAAACAAGGATGGGATACATGTTGATCCATCCAAGGTAGACTCGATTAGGAACTGGCCTGCACCCCGTACACCAACAGAAATCCGCCAATTCTTGGGCTTGGCAGGATACTATAGAAGGTTCATCAACGACTTCTCCAAGATTGCATAGCCCCCCACCTCACTAACTCAGAAAGGCGTTGTTTATCGATGGGGAAAAGCACAGGAATCTGCATTTCAGCACTTAAAGGATAGACTTTGTAGCGTACCTATCCTCTCATTGCCTGAAGGCACAGACGATTTCGTGGTTTATTGCGACGCATCTATTCAAGGACTTGGATGTGTACTGATGCAACGTGACAAGGTTATTGCTTATGCATCATGACAACTTAAGATTCACGAAAGGAACTACACTACGCATGATTTGGAGCTGGGAGCTGTTGTTTTCACACTTAAGATACGGAGACATTACCTGTACGGTACCAGGTGCACCATTTACACCGATCACAGGAGTCTCGAGCATATCTTCAAACAGAAGGAGTTGAACATGCGACAACGTCGATGGGTCGAGCTACTGAATGATTACGAATGTGCTATCAAGTACCATCCGGGCAAGGCCAATGTTGTGGCTGACGCCCTCAGTCGAAAAGATACAACACCTAGGCATGTGCGAGCCTTACAACTCACTATCCAGTCTAGTCTTCCTACTCAGATACGAGATGATCAAGCAGAAGCATTGAAACCAGAAAACATCAGGGTTGAAGCCCTACGCGGCTCAAGGCAATGGCTAGAACAAAAGGAAGACGGCGCCTACTACGTAACATGACGCATTTGGGTCCCACTCTATGGCAACCTGCGAGAGCTTGTGATGGATGAGGCACACAAGTCTCGTTACTCAGTACATCCTGGTTCAGATAAGATGTACCACGATCTCAAAACTACATACTGGTGGCCTAGCATGAAAGCTCACATAGCTACTTACGTTAGCAAGTGCTTGACTTGTGCGAGAGTCAAGACTGAATATCAGAAACCATCAGGCCTACTCCAACAACCAGAGATACCACAATGGAAATGGGAGCAAATTTCCATGGATTTTGTTCCTGGCCTGCCTAGATCTCAACATGGTAATGATACTATTTGGGTGATCGTGGATCGACTCACAAAGTCTGCACACTTCTTGGCTATCAAAGAAACAGACAAGTTCTCTACTCTAGCAGACGTTTACCTGAAGGAAGTGGTTTCGAGGCACGGGGTGCCAACCTGTATTATTTCCGATCGTGATCCACGTTTCACTTCAGAACTTTGGCAAGCAATGCACAAATCCTTTGGCTCACGATTAGATATGAGCACAGCTTATCACCCTCAGACGGATGGGCAGTCTGAGCGCACTATTCAAACTTTAGAAGACATGCTTCGGGCGTGTGTAATTGATTTTGGAAATGGCTGGGAGAAACACCTCCCATTGGTGGAGTTTTCGTACAATAACAGTTACCACACCAGCATCCAAGCCGCTCCATTTGAGGCATTGTACGGGCATAAATGCCGATCACCTCTTTGTTGGGCAGAAATTGGCGACAGCCAGATCACTGGCCCAGAACTTGTGGTAGACACAACATAAAGGATTACTCAAATATGACAACACATGGCGGCAGCCCGCGACCATCAGAAAGCATACGCTAATAAGCGCAGGAAACCGCTCGAGTTCCAAGTTGGGGATCGAGTGCTACTCAAAGTTTCACCCTGGAAGGGTGTGGTTCGTTTTGGCAAACGAGGCAAACTTAACCCGCGATACGTTGGACCAATCGACATCATAGAGAAAATAGGCAAGGTGGCCTACAAACTGAACCTACCAACAGAACTCAGTGGAGTTCACAACGTTTTCCACGTGTCGAATCTGAAGAAGTGTCTGTCAGATGAGACCCTCATAGTTCCTTTGAAGGAGCTCACTATCGACGATCAGTTACGATTCGTTGAGGAACCAGTAGAGATTACTGCCCGAGATGTGAAGATTCTCAAGCGCACTATGATTCCTCTCGTTCGAGTTCGTTGGAACTCCTGTCGTGGCCCAGAGTTCACCTGGGAACGTGAAGACCAGATGAAACAAAAGTATCCCCAATTGTTCGACAACAGTACAACCACTACTGAGGCTGAAGATACCGCGGAATTTCGGGACGAAATTCCAAACCAACGGGGGAAGCATGTGACACCCCAGGAAAACCATGCAACTTGACTAGATTCCTCAGTGAGTACATACCAAATTTCGGGACAAAATTTCTTTAAAATTGGGTTAATGTGACAACTCGTAATTTAGAACCTCTCGTAATGCTTCAATGTAACTTGTCTGGGTTATATGTGATTGCGTGATACATAGTTTAAATTAAATGTTATGTTGTGTTATGTGATTTTGTAAAATGATTGTATATAATGTAACCGCACAACAACCCGATTGCACAAGCCCATTCGGGCTACACTCTTTGTATCTGAACCAAGGGCAGCCCAAAGCTAGGTTCGGCCCACTCCATCAACTCGCACAACACCTAGGGTGTTAGTATAAATCCAACACTTCACCAAAACACACAAAGTTAAGCAAACCCTACTCCTCTCCTCTTGAAGCCGACGGCAAACATCCTCATCTCTCGAAGCTTTCTTACTTGGATCGATCCCATCTTTCTCTCAACCGGTTAGTGTTTGTAGAATTCGTTGTATGATATTGTAATCCATTTGTATTACATAATAATTTAGTGATATCTTGTGAATATTATGATGAAAGTTGTTGAGTTTTAGTATATGTAAATTGACTCACATGGATAGCATCTTAGATCAATATGGAGTTGTTAATCATATGATGTTGATAATGACCTAGAATCGATTGCATGTTAATCGGCTGTTAGACGAATATATGTGGATAATGTGTTGGATTATTATGTTGGTATGCATGCTAGGGTTCGAGATCAAGAATCATGTTAATAGGATTAAGTGTTAGGATGATTCTTCATGTTTTGTTCATGAGTTATCCATAATTAGGGTTCATGAGAAATTGGTTAGAATATGCTTGTTGATCGAGGATTTCCATAATCTAAAACTGTTAATTGTGTTGATTGATTGTGTGTAAAGAAGGAAACTGTTGAATGATGTAACTAAATAGCATAAGTTTCGGATATTTAAACTAATCGCACAAGCTTGTCGGTCGCACAAGATCAGATCATACATGTTCTGATCTGATCGCACAAGAGCTGATCGCACAAGCTAGGGACAACAAAACAAGGCACACAGTACTGCTAGGTTATGCATGATTGCGCAAGACTTGTGGATCGCACAAGACAGTGCCGGTCGCACAAGGCTTGGGCCACACACAAACAATTGGACTGTTGGGCCTTAAAGCCCAATATCCCATCGCACAACCCAAATGGACCGCACAAGTCGTTCGGATCGGACAATTCTGTCCGAACCGCACAAGATCAACCTTTGCTATTTATTGGGTCGTACATGTATGTTTGGGCTTTCTGTTCGTTTGGGCCGAGTATGATTGGATCGCACAACCCATTGTGGATCGCACAAGTTATGCTGATCGCACAATAGGTTGGGCCATCTATTTATTGGGCTATATCTTCGGGTCGCACAAGTATGAATATGTTATGTATTTGACTGTTATTGTGTTGCCATGATCAATACATGTTCGTGATCTGTTAGTTATGTGTAAACATACGTGCACTACTTGAACCTGGACCTGACTTGTATGGTAACCATGTTAGGACGTGGTTGACCACTAGGAGCTCAATCGACCTTTACTTATCTGCCGAGCTAACCTAAGGTGAGTTCACACTTTCTACAAAGCATGGTAATTCTTGGTGGGTTGGGAATGGGTTAAGGGATATGGAATCCTCGTCCTCCTTGGGTAGGACAGTACGGGTTAAGGAATATATTTCCTCGTCCTCCTAGACAGTTTAAATTTCACTAGACCAAAACTCTATCACAAAGTCCCTCCTTTTTATATCGACTTAATCGCCGTGCCAATGGCGAGCGGGTCATTAGTTAGATAGCGCAATTTAGGTCTGACAAGCCTCACACCGTGCCGCAGAGGACGGGCGTGAACTAATGGATCTGGGCACGTCAATGATGATAGACATTGAAGCTAAGGGAACATAAACATGACTAAAGTCAGTGGTCTATACGGTAACGAGTCTAGTAGTATAAACAAGGGGTAGCCCCCGCGGCTGGATTGCCAGAGTAAACGGGATTAAACAAACATGTTTTCAACTATGGGTAACCCCCACGGCCAGGATTCCAGTTAAAGGAAACTACGTGTAACACCTCATAAAATCACGTCTAATGATGTATTGGCACGTGTAATAAACCCTAATAAAGTCTAATGTTGAATTTAAGGGACTAATTTTTCGAAAAATCGAAAACTTTGATAATAAAAGGACTGGAAGTGTTAGCATACCTAAAATAAGTTTCCAAATAACCTCTCACGATGTTTATATTCACAAATGTTCCACTTGATGAATAAGTGTAGTCGTTTGCGTAATTAATTGAAAGTTTGCGCAATAAAGGGTTAAAAGCATCAACATGTTAATTCTTACCTCTGAGTGACCTTCTAACAAACTTGGAGCTTAATAATATTTAATTATACTCTCGGGAATGCCAAATAATGGCCATCTAAGGTTTTTATGCCTATAAGTAAAGTTACGCGCAACTTTGCAAATTAGAGGGGCTAAAAGTGTCAATATGTTTAATTATACCTCTGAATGACCTTTTAGCGAATCCGAAGCATCGTGACGTTTAATAATACTTTCAAGAATGTCTAATATGGATTAGATGAGGCTTAAATACTATTAAATGATGAAATGCGCAATAGAGGGACCTAAAGCGTCAACTTTTGAATCTACACCCTTCGGTGACCATTTAAGCGAACAGGAGCGTAGTAACAGGTATGTATATACTTGGAAATGATCAATATGGGCCATGGAAGGCTTTGCTATCATTAAACAGCATTTCGCGCTACTTTGCGCAATTAAAGGACTATTTGCGTCAAAACGGCAAAAGTATGCCGAATTCGTTGGGTTTCGAACCTTCCGGAATATAACCATGAGTTAAGCATACCCTAATTATTCTTTATATAGCTTAGATTTAAGCCTAGAGGTGTTTGGTGCGCAAAAATAAACTTTTATGTCATTCAGGGACTAAAAGTGTCAAAAAGTGCACAAGTTTGCACTTTCGCGCATATCTTACATTCTGAATATCCCCGGACACCCAAAAATTTATGTAAGCACTAAAATATTTTATTTTAGTGATCGCCTTGATAAAATCCCACTCGTCGCGTGATTTGGACCGTTTTTAGCGTCCGTCCGTGTTTCGTCGTAATTCAACGCATAACGTGACCGTACGACCAAACGAACCGACATCCGACATGTTTTTGAACATGTTTCATGTCCCCTAGGTTTAAAAATCATAGTGGGGCCTTTATATGAAGTTATCGGGCCTTGAACATGCCCAAAATAACTTTTAAAGCTCACAGGGACCATATCTGCCAAAACTAGAACTGTGTTTGCTGTTATGGACCTGCAGGCGGGCCGCGTAACAGGCCTGGGTTCTCTACGCGGGCCGCATGAGGGGATCAGACGCAGAAACAGCTGGTAACAGCCTGTTTCTTGCCGTTTTCAGGTCCAATCTGTTTCCATTACGTCCAAAACTCGATACTAGGGGCTTGCCCACAGAATTATCAGACCTCTTGACATCTGTTTTGATCAGATTACCCCTCCCGACAAGTGTCATGATCCTACGGAGACCCGAAAACTATATAAAGGAAGTAAGTTTACTTGATACTTCACTTGCATTCTCAATTCTGAAGCTCTCTGATCAAACTCAGGCTTTCTAATGCTCTCTAAGCTTAATTAGGACCCTTGTAAGTATTCCTAACCCCTTCTAAATCGTTCTAGCTTGGTTAATTAAGCAAAAGTCAATCCGTCGTAAATTAAGTTTGACTTTGCGATTAAATAAAAGTTGCTCAGTCATTTCTCGAATTGAAAGTACCTACAAGTTGGTATTTATGTGGGTAACAAACCCTTAAAAGGGTATTTTCAGATTCCCACTCTAACTATGTTAATTGTCGAGTCAAAGCTTGTTAACAGAATTGTTATTTGCAAATTTAAACACGATTAGCAATGTATGGTACATGCAACCTGTTTGATCATTAAAATAACATCGTAATTAATGTAAGAACATGTCTCAACATGTTTAACTCGACAATTTTCAGTTTAAACCCGGATCGGAACCGAAAGTCGCTTATATTGACTTTTTCTTTGACTTTCAGTTCTGACCCGTTCATGCATGTTTGAGATCTGTCTTAGAGCTTATTTTGGACCAGGTTTCATATATGTATAACTCTCTGAGATTGTACAACTTGGTTCAATACCTATCCGATTCATATGCATGTTTCCGATTTAAGCTTAAAGTTGACTATTATGCCCTTTCGACTATAAAACGTGATTTTTGAAAAAGTGAAAGAGTAGAAACATTTCTTACTGATTTATAAACTTGCACCAAAAATTTGATATCAGTTTGAGGTCTAGATTAAGAGTTATGCTCATTAGCGTAAATTAAAAGCTTTATGTTAAATAAACGGCGTAATTAGCGAATAGCCTATTTAACCCACTTTTTGATATCAAACTTTTTACCCACTGATGTTATATAATATTTTGGGATTTTTAAAGATTTTTATTTAATTTTTGGCTGAGCATAACATAGGTCTCTAAGTTTAATTCGGTTAATACCGATTTTGCCTTTTAAGCCATAAATTGAGTTTTACAAATCCTTTTGACTCCAAACCTTTTTCTAATGATTTTATTTAATAAATAAAATATTTTGAGCATTCT
>JARYGA010001204.1:0-68720 GCA_030545235.1 Helianthus tuberosus
AGCACACGAAACTTTATTAACCACAAAAACACTGCAACTAACTACTGCATTATGCATTAAATTGCATTTCAAAGATCATCTTCCTCTCTATGTCTCCCTTTTTCAATTCCAATTTCTGGAGCTCCTCCGTGATTCCCTGTAACTTCTTTCTGTCCACCTGAAAACTTTTTCTTTGTTCTACTCTTTCTTCTTCGATTATGGGGTGCGGCGTTAATATTTCAAGGGGTGCGGTGTTAATATTTCATAAGGGGCGCATCACGATATATACTAACCGAAAAAAAGTTATGGGGTACGTCCGCACCCCTTGGGGACAATCTAGGTCCGCCCTTGAATAGACTCACTCATAATTAATCTTTCTTTATAGATGGAATCCTTATAGATGATCATGCTCTCATTGAATAAAACTCTAAGTTATGTATTTGATGGTTTAAAAGCTACATTTTGAAATGAAATAAGAAAAATGAGAAGTGTGTTCTACATTCATTCATCAACCACATATATATATACAATGGTGTAGTCAAAATGTAACTGAAAACATAATAACTTTGGAGAAGTGTGTTCTACATTCATTCATCAACCACATATATATATACAATGGTGTAGTCAAAATGTAACTGAAAACATAATAACTTTGGAGGAAAATTAGGAGTGAATATATCTGTATTTATAACACTCCCCCTCAGATATATATTATTATTTATTATACACAGTTAATAACATACTTCAGGATGATATTAAATAGATACTTCAGGACCTATATAATAAACTGATACTACTGGATCAGTTGTACTGCCTCATTAAAAACCTTACTAAGAAAACCCATTGGGACAAAACTTAGTTAAGGGAAAAAGAGTACAGTGTGTATAATTCTCCCCCTGAATTCAACAAACATCTTTCAATCTACGGAGACCGATCTTGTGTGATAGTTGCTCGAAACTGTTTCTTGGTAAAGATTTTGTGAATAGGTCAGCTAAATTCTCACTTGACTTGGCAAACATCAATTTCCCCTTCTTTCTGCAAGTCATATGTTGAGAAGAATTTTGGTGAAATGTGCTTTGTTCGATCACCCTTGATGTAACCTTCTTTGATCTGAGCTATGCAAGCAGCATTGTCTTCATAAATAATTGTCGGCTCCTTCTTGATCTGTTCTAATCCACATGCTTCTTGTATGTGAGTAATCATTGATCTCAACCACACGCATTCTCGACCAGCTTCATATAGTGCAATTAGTTCGGCATGATTTGATGACGTTGTTGTATGTGTTTGCTTAGTTGACTTCCAAGAAATTGCTGTGCCACCATATGTGAATACATAACCTGTTTGAGATTTTGCTTTATGTGGATCTGATAGATATCCAGCATCAGCATACCCAACAAGCTCGGACTTGTGATCTTTCTGGTAGAAAAGACCTAAGTCTTGTGTCCCGCAAATATATCGGAATATGTGTTTTATTCCATTCCAGTGTCTACGTGTTGGGTTTGAACTGTATCTCGCTAGTACATGTACCGAGAATGCAATATCAGGTCTCGTGTTATTTGCAAGATACATAAGAGCACCAATCGCACTTAAGTACGGTACTTCTGGACCAAGTACTTCTTCGCCTTCTTCTTGAGGGCGGTAAGGGTCCTTTTGAGGATCTAGCGGTCGGACAACCATGGGTATGCTAAACGGCTGAGCTTTGTCCATATTAAAACGTACTAACATCTTCTGGATGTAATTTGACTGATGTATGAATGTACCGTTGCGCAAATGCTCGAACTGTAAGCCGAGACATAATTTTGTTGTGCCAAGGTCTTTCATCTCGAATTCTCTCTTTAATATATTAGCAGTTTTTACTATCTCTTCAGGAGCTCCAATGATGTTTATATCATCCACGTAGACTGCTATTATAGTGAATTTTGAGAGTGATCTTTTTATAAAAACACATGGACTGATTACATCAGACTTGTATCCTTCTTTTTCAAGATATTCACTGAGCCGATTGTACCACATACGGCCAGATTGTTTAAGACCATATAAAGATCTTTTTAGCTTTATAGCACACATGTCTCGAGGTATTGATTTTAATGCTTCGGGCATTTTTAATCCTTTAGGGATTTTCATGTAGATGTCATTTTCTAGTGTCCCGTACAAGTATGCGGTGACGACATCCATAAGTCTCATTTGAAGTCCTTCTGAGATTGCAAGGCCAATTAGAAATCTAAGGGTTATCGCATCCACTACAGGGGAATACGTTTCCTCATAATCAACTCCTGGGATTTGGGAAAACCCTTGTGCTACAAGACGTGCCTTGTATCGTACAATCTCATTCCTTTCATTTCTTTTTATAGCAAACACCCATTTATAACCTACTGGTTTGACGTCTATGGGTGTTCGGACTACAGGTCCGAAAACATTCCGCTTTTCAAGCGAATCTAACTCAGCCTTTATGGCCTCTTGCCATTTTGGCCAATCAACTCTGTGCATGCACTCTTCTAGAGTTTTAGGTATGTAATCATTTTCATTGATTACATCTGTTGCTATAGCATATGCGAACATATCATTAACACGTGTTTCATTTCGGTTCCATATTGTACTATTTTGTACATAATTGATAGAGATCTCGTTTTCGTTTGGTACCAGTGCGTCTTCTAAATTTTCATTTTCCTCTGGAATTATATTTGTCTCTTCTGGGACATTTACCTCTTCTAGGGTTTCATTTACTAAATTTTCACCAACTGATTTATTCTGCTCTTTTAGCTTACGTGGGTTCTTATCTTTGGAACCTATTGGTCTCCCACGTTTTCTTTGTATGGTAATCGCTTCTGGGATTGCTTCAATTCGAGTAGGTGCATTTGATGCTGGTATATGTGACTTTGTCACCCTATTTGTGTCTGTGAATGCATCTGGTAATTCATTTGCGATTCTTTGCAAATGTATAATCTTTTGGACTTCAGATTCACATTGACCACTTTGGGGGTCGAGATTCGATAATAATGATGCATTCCATGTTAACTCTTGTGTTACCAGTCTTTCTTTAGTCTTATCTCCCCCTAAGACTGGGAATACTGTCTCATTAAACTGACAGTCAGCAAAGCGTGCTGTAAACATGTCACCCGTTAATGGTTCTAAATATTTAATAATAGAAGGGGAATTAAAACCAATGTAAATGCCCAGTCTTCTCTGTGGTCCCATTATGGTACGTTGTGGTGGCGATATTGGTACATATACCGCACAACCAAATATTTTAAGGTGGGACAGATTTGGTTCTCTTCGGAGACCAGTTGTAATGGGGGGTATTCATGGTCGGCAGTTGGTCTTAATCGGATTAGTACAGCAGGATGTAGAATAGCATGTCCCCATGTAGAAGATGGCAATTTGCATCTCATCAGGAGAGGTCTAGCGATTATTTGTAATCGTTTAATTAATGATTCAGCTAAACCATTTTGTGTATGAACATGAGCTCCTGGATGTTCAACCTTTATCCCAATCGACATACAATAATCGTTAAAAGCTTGGGATGTGAATTCTCCTGCATTATCCACTCGTATGGTTTTAATTGGATTTTCAGGGAAATGAGCTCTCAACTGTATGATTTGCGTTAATGGTCGGGCAAACGCTACATTTCGGGTAGCTATTTCATATCTTTGAGAATAGTGTTAGTACTACCGCTATCTACCAGACATTCATTACCAATAATAGCTCTACTGGAGCTAGCATGCATATTTCTTCAGGAAATAAATAAAAGTAAATAAATAAAAATTAATGCAAAGGAGTAAAAATAAAACATTGAAAAAGTTTCAAACCAAACCAAATACCAAGGTCACAATGTGAAAAGTAAAACATAAAAGGTACGTTAAATATGTTTAAACATCACGAACATTTTCAATGAAATCGCATGCGTCCAAATGAACGTCTGATATCGTGGGTGAAGGTGCATTCTCAATCAGATTAGTTTCAGCATTCTTTCCTTTTTCTTTCATCATGCGTTGATATGCCTCAACGAGGTGTTTAGGGGTGTGACATGTGCGGGACCAATGATTTGACATTCCACATTTATAACATATATTGTTTTGGCTCTCGCCAGTTCTCCCTCTAGGAGGTCGTCCCGTGTTTTGTCGGCTCGATTCGCCACCACTAGATTTAGAATTTTGAGATTCTCTTCGCCATGTATTGCTCCGTCCACGACCACGCCCGCGACCGCGACCTCTCCCACGTCCGCTTTGATAATTTGCCGCATTGGCTTCTGGCAATGGGCTTGCACCGACTGGTCGCGCTTGATGATTTTGTAGTAGGAGCTTGTTGTTTTGCTCCGCGACCAACAAACATGATATTAATTCAGAATATTTTGTAAATTTACGTTCCCTGTACTGCTGCGACAGGAGCATGTTTGATGCATGGAACGTTGAGAAAGTTTTCTCAAGCATGTCTTCGTCGGTTATTTTTTCACCACATAATTTAAGCTCAGAGGTGATGCGGAAAAGAGCAGAGTTGTACTCGCTAACACTTTTATAATCTTGTAGCCTCAAATGAAGCCATTCATAGCGAGCTTTAGGGAGCAAGACCAGCTTCTGGTGGTCAAATCTTTCTTTGATATTTTTCCACAACTCGAGAGGGTCCTCAACAGTAAGGTACTCTCTCTTCAAGTCTTCGTGAAGATGGTGACGAAGGAATATCATGGCCTTAGCCTTATCTTGAGCGGAGGTTTGATTCTCATCATCAATTGTCGCCCCTAGATTATTTGCTGTCAGATGAATTTTCGCATCAAGAGTCCATGGGAGGTAGTTATTTCCCGAGATGTCAAGTGCGACGAATTCGAGTTTTGATAAGTTTGACATTCTATCTACAAAAGAAACTTATATGTGAATTTGGTGGAATAATAAGTAATAAAAAAAATTACTAAGTGGAGAGTTGGATACAAGTTAGGAGAAATATTTCGTTAATTAATTTAATATTATTTTATATAAAATAATTTTAACCATATATAAATTACACATTAAATGTAAACTTAGGTATTTGATTAAAATGATACTACTAATATAAACAACTATAAGACATATAAGATATAGAGGGAAAAAAAATTGAACATGTATGATGTAAATTGACAGAGAAGAATCTATATATATATATAAACATGATAAATAAGGGCTGATGTGTCATGTTGTGAGGGCTTGGAAAATGAGGTGGCATCACCTTAGGCATTCTTGAAATTGGTTTTGGCTCCAAAATTCGGGTCATAAGAATTTGTGTATATGGGTTAACGCGGGATCCGTTTTCTTTAATTTTGACCCGACTTTATTTGTACGATATATGCATTTCTTTTCCAAAACCCTAGATAGCCTCCATCTCCATTCTCCATTCTCCATCTCCATTCCAAGCAACTGATCATCTCTTCACATGTCTTTCCTAATGAATTCCATATCGATAAGATAAATGTCTGAGCATCGTGAATCCTTCATTCGTTTCATTCAACACCGCTATTCTGACCCAAATCAAAGGATGCTTCTTTCTAAACCCTAGCCTCCTTCATCTCGCTCTTCTGGATCAATCGTATTCTCATCAAATGATCCAATAATCAGGTATTTCGAATCTGTTCCTTCGTTTTTTGTATTTCGAATCTGTCGTGTTTATTAATTTTGGTTTCTTATTTGTATCAGGTTCGGACGTTTGAATTTCTTTGCATCTTCTGCGATTTGGTATGTATACTTTGGATTCCTTTGGATTTTATATGATTCTTTTGTGTATTTGCTGAATTTCAATCGAATTTTGTTTTTAATGGTTTGAAAAGTCCTTTGAGCGATGAAACCATATGGAGGCGTCTTCGTGAAGCAGGATTTGATGAATAATCGATTAAACAAAGGGATAAGGGTTCATTAATCGCTCATATTGCTAAACTTGAAGCTCAGGTTGTTATTCTTTTCCACGTTGTTGAATAGTTATTTTGACTTAATGAGTTTTTTTTGTTTGTTAGGTTTAAAATTTTTTATTTACTCTTTTGGGATGGATTACATTAATGGATAGTGATTATTGCTGTAGTTTTCAATCAATTGATAAAAATAGGGAATTTAGTGTTACGATGAAAGAAAAATAAAACTGATATAGTTTTTACTTCAATGTTCCAACCCCTAAAGTTTAATGGAAACTGAAGGGTTGATTTGAATGGGTAGTTTTAACTGTATGATTTGTACTATATATTAATGGATTATTGGATTGTTCATTTGTGCCATTTGGTAAAGAATTTTCAAGAAAAGGGTGCAAGCGCTTTTGCTGCTGCTGCTCTTGCATAGAGATGAGTTGTTGATTTGAACAAATACGCATATGAAAGCTTGAAGTTGAATCGTCCAGAGACAGAATTGTGCATCATTTTCTCTATGGGTTGCATATCAGATCTGATTTTCCTAGATCCTACCACTTGGGATTTTATTGGGTTGTTTCTTTGTTAATGTTTATATAAATGGGATTTGAAGGTTAAGCATTGTTTATGCTAATTGTTGTTAAAATCATTCTCATTGTGGTATCAATTTGTTCTGCAGGTGCATGGTATGCACTCAAATGCTTCTACTTTACGAAAGACGACGATCTGGCGCGAGGTTTCACGTATAGTTAACAAAGAAGGGTTTATAAAGATTCTACAACTGCTCAGGTAATCCTTTTACTTTTTGTTCAATATGGTTGTATACATGATTCTGTACATGAACTTTTGTCATTGTTGATATGCCCAGTCTCCGTATAACCCATAGAATCCTTACATTCCGGGTGCTATAATAGGAGCTGATGGCTCTTTTGTGGCTGCACAACAATATTACGTTCCCACGTATGAAAACGGTTCTTCTTCACCAGCTTATTTTCCCATGGTTGTCCAACCTGGCACAGAAACTTACACGACCGGCACTACAGACCAGTTCATGGATATGGGTGCATGTATTTTCTATTGAGAAAGGGAAAATGTCACCTGATAGTAATCAAGTTTTTGTTCCAATAAAAGTACCTAAACGTTTTTTGAAATGCAGACATCACTCAAGTTTCATTATTGTTATGTTGTTTTTTTAGTTCTTTTTTTTTATAAATGTTAAAAGTAAATGGCCTAAATGGAACATGCGGAACTTAGTTACCATTTACTGATTAGTTTTTTCCAAGTTTGACCTAACTAGGAGTAATTGTGAAAAAAAGTTACTAAATAGTAACTCCATTTAGGTAATTCAGTTTAACAAGTTCTAACTTCTAAAAGGTTTCACAACAATGAATCGATATTGAAATTTTAGACGGAGTTTACTGAGACAATATTAAAAGTGGTTACTGTTTCGTGATTTAATCCCATTTTAAATCTCATTCTATTCTGGATCATATATTGGGAATTGACATTCAAGGAAGAGAACCAAAACTATTTGAACTGAGCTCATTTTCGTTTGAACTTGAAACTAATGGCAAAATGTTTTTGTTTAATTGTTGATCTTTGTTGCTTATTTGGTTATGTGTTTCCAGAACAATGTATCGCGTGAATCTCAGACAATGATCTTGGTTGACCATCCAAATGCTCTTAAATTGCATTGTCTTTCGTAAATGACCATAATCTATGGGTTGTTATGCCTTTTATGGCTGGTGGTTCTTGCCTACATATGTTAAAGGCTTTCCATCCCAAGGGTTTTGAAGAAGCTGTTATTGCAACTATATTACGCGAGGTTTAAAGGCATTGGAGTATCTTCACCGTCATGGCCACATCCATCGTGATGTTAAAGTGAGTTTCGTTCTGAGTGTTAGTTCATCTGTTATTATTTTTTATTCTTGCAATATAAAAAAGTACTATATTTTGGATACTGCTCAGTTTTCAATATATTTTTTATTGAAATGTAGACAAAAGAAAACTTAGCAAAATTATAAATTTAGATTTTTATTACATATTTACATTATAGACCGGAAACATTCTCATCAGTGACCATGGTGCAATCAAGCTGGGTGATTTGGGTGTTTCTGCGTGCTTATTCGATTCTGGTGATCGACAACGTGCAAGGAATACATTTTGCAGGACACCATGCGGGTATTATTTTCTCTCCGTTACTAAATCTCATATAATAAAGTATAACAAATAACTCAACATATGCAACTCACTGAGGCGTTATGTTTTTTTTTTTTGGCTAGGATGGCCCCTGAGGTTATGGAGCAATTGTATGGATACCACTTCAGGTGAGTAACTTCATTTTCATTCAACAGTAGATGTTTTTATACCTATTCCATGAATGCCATATAATGAAGTAAAGTAGTAAACTATAAACTAAACTTCTGTTGCAAAAAAAGGTAAATTTGTGATTTTCCTGCTTTAAAATTTCTGCAGAGCAGATATATGGTCTTTCGTTATAACAGCTCTCGAGCTTGCTCACGGGCATGCTCCTTTCTCTAAATACCCCCCCCCCCCCCCCAATGAAGGTTGCATGGCTCTAATGCATCAAGGATGGTCGAGTAGATGAGAAAAATTATGTATCTACGAGAGCCATAGCTACAATACGGTATATAAATTGTATTTCACAGCCCAGATTTATCTTTTATATTTCATTATTATGTATGCTTATCATAGTGGTAGTTGTTCATGATTTTTAAAAATAACTTCCTCCATTAAGATTTTGCGTTACGCTTCTTCCTCTCATTTGGTAATCACCTCTCTTCAAACAATTTCATTTGGTAATCACCTCTCTTCAAACAATTTCATTTCTTTTCATGTACCATCAAAGAGGTGGAAATTTCGACCGGTTTACTTAACAATTAATTAGTTTTATTTGTTTTTTATCGTCAAAACAAATTGTAATCACAAAATAACTTCCTCCATTAAGATTTTGCGTTACGCTTCTTCCTCTCATTTGGTAATCACCTCTCTTCAAACAATTTCATTTCTTTTCATGTTTTGTGATTACAATTTGTTTTGATGATAAAAAACAAATAAAACTAATTAATTGTTAAGTAAACGGGTCGAAATTTCTACCTCTTTGATGGAAATATGGAATGCACTCAAGTTGGTCTCTATTGCAGATCTGTTGGATATAGTAGAAGATGGTGAATACTGAATGAAAGGGACTTCCAACAATTCTTGAATAATGTCCGGTATAGGTATATCAAATTTCATTATGTCAACTTTTCTTTTACATTTTTATGGAACAAACAGATTTTTCTTTTGATAGTGGTGGCAATAGTTTTAGAGGAGATATTTGGTAACTTATGATGTAATTTTCACTTTTAGTTTGATGTATTTGAAGTTTTCCTTAGTTTTTTTGGTTTGAAATAATTTTTTGTAAATTGTATTGACTACATTATTGTGTCTTATATTGACTACTTTATTATGTTGAAGTTGGTATGCTAAGTAATTATACCGGCTGTTTCAATAGCCACATGTATTTATTTTAAAATCAAAGATTATATCCTCAAACAGTAAATCAATAATCATGTGTCCTAATTTATTTAGGATTATCAGTGATTGTTCTCACAAATTTTTAAAAAATAAGCGGTTATACTTAAAAAAATATACATGATTAATAACTAATAAAATAAAACAACCCGTGGGTACCCCGGTTTATAATAACCTATCCTTTATATATACAAAAAAAAAAAAAAAACATTACATATACTCATCTTGCTTTTGTATATTTTTATGGCTCCTTACAACTAGAAAAACTTTAAGAAACCGAATTAAAAATTTGTGATGGAGATAAGGGAAAGAGAATACTTTAGAGGTTAAAAATGTTATTTATATACTTTTATTTATTGTAAATTAAATTTTCCTACCCGGAAAGTTTCCGGGTTATAACCTAGTTAAGTATATATATAGATATATGTATTAAAGTTAATTAACATTCAATAGTTAAAAAAAATATGTTGTAAACGGATATAGCGGGATGCTAACAAAGTTGGGAAAGATAAGTAGGTGCATTTAAATATAAAGAAAACCACAGTCTCAATTTCTTTTTAATTTGTTGGTTAGAAAAAAATATCTAAAAGAAACTTTTGAGTTTCAGTTTAAAAAAAAATAAAAAAATAAAGGTATGGGAAAAAAAAAAACGTGTCTAGTTGCTGGATCAGTTTGGAAAATGTGGTCTTAGTCATAGACTAGGAAAATAAAATAATATATGATAGGGTATAGGGCTTTCAACAAAACAAAACAGCCTCCTTGAAAAATGCTATCACATTACTTCTTCCAGAAAAATCGTCAAAACTAAAAAAACGTTTCTCCTTGAAAAATGCTATCACATTACTTCTTCCAGAAAAACCGCTCCGATGGTTTTATCTTCTGGTTCCGATATGAACGGTTGTAGGCCGTAACAGTCGCGTAAAACTCGCCATCATGGGTGTGGTGGGTGGCGACGAAGCTCGTCACAATGGGGATTCCCGGAAACAAACCAGAGAACTCGAAATCGAAAAGAAAAAACAAAGATCGATGGGGTACAAAAAAAACCAAAGGTTTAGAATAGAAGACATCGGCGACCAAACAATGGAAACTCTCCGGTAAGGGGTTTTCATCAGCGACCCAAAACTTGGGGTTCCGGCGCAGCAGGCACGTCAAAAACGGGATCTCTCTCATGCATTCACATCAAGGTAGGATATATGATGGTTGTAAGTTGTAACCATCGGACATATTCTTGTAGCCTGGTTACGAGATCTAAAGCAAGACCCCCTTTTTTTAAAAAAAAAAAACTTGATCTAAAAGCTTGTTGATGTTGGTCCTAAAATCCAGATCTAAAAGCTTATTTCTTGTGTTCTTAATGAAAAGAAACGGTTGTTGATGATTTTGTTAACTAAAAATGATTTTGTATGATCCTTTTGAATGAGATAAACAAACAAACTAAACTAATGTTCAACTATAAAGAAGATGACAGCCGGTTTATGTTTAAAACAATTAAAAACTTATCAATTTCCAATTAGAAGATGTAGATAAGTGGGTTTGATGTGTGCGCTGTCAACCCAAATCAAACAGTGTTGTTTTTTTTTTTTTTCTTTTTAAAAAGAAGATATATGCTATCTATGCACATGGTACGTGTCTATCTAATAAAAACTAAGTATATCATCCAAAAAAAAAATAAACAGGAGATTTAAGGTTGTTACATACCTTAATGGATGAATCCGGAAAAAAACTGAACGTATGCTGGAAATAGTGGAGTCAAGGACAGCAACTAGTAAACCACCAAACTAGAGAATGATGGATCTTCAACAATCAAAGAAGTATAGAGCAGTCGTGCTGATAACGTGAAATGAAATAAGAAAAATGAGAAGTGTGTTCTACATTCATTCATCAACCACATATATATATACAATGGTGTAGTCAAAATGTAACTGAAAACATAATAACTTTGGAGGAGAATTAGGAGTGAATATATCTGTATTTATAACACATTTGACATTCTGGCCTATCAAACTTTCCATTAGTGATTAGAAAGGGTTGGCGGCGCAGCTTGTTGCCCGTCTACCTTCTGTTTTGATGTAACTTAACAAGTTTTCTGGTTATATAAATGCCAACTTTTATTAAAAAAAAAAAAAAAATTGACATTTTCATTTATTTTCTCATGCATCGGCGGATTTACAAAGGGTTCGAAGAGTCTCTTGACCTTCTGGCCTATCAAACTTTCCATTAGTGATTAGTAATGGAAAACAAGTAAACTTAATTCTTTTACCAATAATGTATTACAAGCACACAAATGATTGTCGGCTAGTAGTGTGGTAACATAAACTTAAAAATGACTGATTTCAACATTTTTTTACTAAAATGAGCCGCCTAACTGGATAAAAATCCTATGATTGAAGTCACTAAATAAAATAAGAGTAAACTACTTTTTGAGTCCTTGTGTTTTAATGATTTTAACCATTTGAATCCAAAATCAAAAAGTTTAACGCTCCGAGTCCCTAACCGGTCATTTTACAACATTTTGAGTCCAATTTTTAATACTTGTACTTTTGAAGTTGGACTCAAGTGGTTAAAACCACTAAAACGCAAGGACTCAAAACGTTAGAAAATGACCAGTTAGGGACTCGGAGCGTTAAACTTTTTGATTTGGACTCAAGTGATTAAAATCACTAAAACACAGGGACTCAAAAAGTAATTTACTCATAAAATAACTTTGAATTAATTAAAGTGATAATAAATAAAAGCTAAAATTATATCAAATAACATATAACGAAATAGATCAAATAAACTAGAATGAATAAATTTAATAAAAGTACGTAGCTACTTAATAATTGTCGTTGTATTGTTCTTTTGGTACTCCGGAGTAGAAGTGGAAAAAAGTGTTTCTAATATATTATATTAGTTAGATTAGATATGGGCTTCAATTTATGTTACCACACTACTAGCACACTGAAGATCCAAATTTCGAATAAAGGCCGGATTCTGTAAAGCAGTTTGGACCTTGTAGGAGGTGAAGACTTAGACCTGCAAAAGAGAAAACCGTTAGGCTCGTCGCAGAGATGGAAGGGCCCCTCTGCGACCACCCTCCTGCGTGAGGATAAGTATTTGATGGAGAGAGAAAGTAAGTACGAAAGTTCAGAAAATCGTACTTGGCTTTGTACTTGCATGGGTATTTATAATGGTCAACTGAGATGACGTCATCCGTCCTGACGCACATTGTTTTGTTGTCCGTCCTCGGTGGCATGGGGCACGGAGGTCTTCAGAGTATTCGTCCACAGGTGATTCGGTCCGTCCCTCAGGATAAGGTCCGAATTCGGATGTGGATCTTCAAGTCCCCCAGTTTGTTAAGTTCTGTAAAGGACTTAATAAAAAGTTTGAACAAGGTCTTTTATGTTGGATGACGTGGCGGTGTTTGTATGGAGCTGACGTGGCGTCAGTGATGTAGGTGTCTTGACCGTCAGTCACCGACTGGTGACGATTACAAACCCCTCTTTGGGAATTGCGATCGGCGCTCTGATGTGACGGTTTGATTTGACTGGCCCTTAACCGACCTAAAGGTTTCTATAAAAACTTTTTTTCACACTTTATTTTTACCTTTTTACTTTCTTGCCTTCTTTCAACTGTTACCCTCTTATTCACCTTACTTCTTCTTCAACAAGGTGCGTCCCTTCTTTCAGTCATTATTATGGCTCCTGGGAAAAATAACCTTTCCGAGAGCGTAAGTGCTCTTACCCAACGTTAGTTGGATAAGTTCGTTCAGGAGTATAGGATTCCTTTAGATTTTAATCCGGTCCTCCCCTCGAAAAATGAGATCATATATCCTTTCCGTCAAGGGAAGTTTCCTTTGTACACTCACGTTTGTAATTTCGCGAATTACAGGGTCCCTTTCTCAAAGTTTTTTATTAGGGTTCTTCGGTTTTTCCGGGTTCACCTCTGCCAGGTTAACCCGTTCGGAATAAGCTGTATAAATCATTTCGATATTTCTTGTAGGGCAGTGAACCAAAAACCGGACTTGGACGTGTTTAGATATTTTTACGAATTTATAACTGCTGGTGATTGGTACACCTTTGCCCATCGGAAGGGTATTCCCCATCCTTCCGGAGATGAGCGGTCCAGCCTAAAAAACTGGAAAGACAATTTTTTCTGGCTGGATGACCGTTGCCTTCCGGTGGAGATGGTGTGCAGGTTTAAGGACCAAACTATGTCCTTTGATCTGGGCGAGGATTTTCTTTTTAATCAGGAGTTGGCTCAGGCCCTAATTGATAATCAGTCCCCTATCCATCCTCTCCCCGAACATTTTCTTTTACTGGGACGGGTTTGTTTTTTCTGGGGCCGAGGGGATAGGGATTGGCCGGTTATACGCACGAAACGCGAAAGTAAGTTCCCGTCCTTTTACCCTCCCTTCGGCATCTTTTCTTTTCTTTATTTTTAACTTATTTTTCTTTTGATGTGCAGGAACCGAGATGTCTCTCAGGGACGCTTTGAAAGTTCCGAACTTTAATGTTTTGGATTTTGATTTCGATGAGCAGGCTGAAGGCGAGGTTCCTTTGATGAAACAAGTTTCTTCTTCGGCTCAAGAAATCCGTCCATCAGTCCAAGAGCCCATTTCTTCTGAAGCTCCGGTTGTGGAGACTACTTTTGTCGGCTCGGGGTCGAAAGGAGAGGCTGCCGGGTCATCTGCGGCTCAAGCCCGGACCAATCTGGATGGTGAAGGTGCTGATAGTGACCCGAATGTTAGGGCATTAGATCAGGCTTTGTTATATCGTCCTTCTGGGGCCTCTCTCAAAGGTAAGGGTGTTTCTTTGAACATTGAGCCAAAAGGGCTTGTTCATCGGAAGCGGAAGATGGATGCCCCGCAAGTACTTTCATCTGTCTCCCTGCCTATGCCCAAGTTAAAGAAAACTAAAAGTTCTTCTCATTCGAGCGACAATGTGATAACGGAGTTAGACGAACATCTCTCCGGTGGAAAGTCGTCCAGGGAGGAAGCTGCATTGGCTTGCTTGGCTCCAACGCCTGCCTTCTCCGGTGGTTATTTTTCGGGGAACGAAACTGAGAACATGGAGGTTGAGAACCCAGCTATTTCGGGTAAGGGAGATGGGGAGGCTCAGGGTGGAGCGAAAGTGGTAACTTTTTCAGGTACGATTTTGGACTCTTCTTTGGGTCCGGACTGCTTCATTGATGATGAGGAAGATCAAGTGTCTTCTCTTCCTCCATCTTGGTTCGGACCCGAGTTGATGTCCTTTTTTTGATATGCAGATGTGTTTGCGGATGATATGGAGATTGATTCAAATACTGCTGATGACAAGTTTGTCCCAGAGTGGGATATTCAGAATATGGACTCAGTGATGAACGATCTTACTGCTCGGATGTTTTTGTTTAATATCATCACCCCGCTGGATCATGCCCGGGAAGATGAAGAACCAAGATCTGGGAGCGGCGATATTACTAAATCAGGCTCAATCCAATGTCTATGTAACAGAGCTGTACCGCCGGTGGGTTGAGGCGGAATCGGTGAAGGAGGACCTGGAGAAAGAAACTCTTGCTTTAAAACGTAAGTTGCAACGGACTCCGGATACCGAGAAAAAGCTCACCCAACTTTCTCAAGATCTACAAGCTTAGAAGGAGAAGATAAAGTCCTTGACTACTCAGAACCAATCCTCTCAAGCTGCAGCTGCCTCTGCTTCGGAGGAGCGTGACAGGGTAGCAGCGGAATTGAAAACCTTTACTGAATCTTCAAAGAAAAAGGATGAAGAGCATAAGGGTGTTTTGGCAAAGATGGAGGAAGCTGTTTCTAATGCCCGTGCGGCCTATGATAGGATGCTTGCAGGTTTATTTTTTGCCTATTTACTTTTCTATTCCTTCTTTTAAACTTTTTCTAACACTTTTGTCAGAGTGTGATGCCCACAAAACAGGTGAAGCCGAGTTGAAGGCTCGGATGGATGAGATGAAGGGGCGTCACAAGGCTGAACTTAAGGAACTAAAGTCGGAGAATGCTGATCTAGCGAAGAAGGTGGAAGACCTGCAAGCGACCAAAACAAGGCTTCTGACGAAGGGTGCTCAGTTATTGGCCAAGAACGTTCATAAAGGTCCGGAGATGACCGTGGCCGTTGCTGCAGTGAATAATGCTATGAGTGTTGTTAGCGTAAACTCCGGACTGCACAATGGGTATGTTCATGCCCTTAAGAAGAAGACCCCTTATGCAGAAGTCCCACTGCTTAACTGGAACGCTGAAGCCGAGCTAAACGCAACCATTGCTTTTTTGATTCTTTGACCTTTCCGGTAGTGAATGACCTACCGAAGCTTGTAAATGAACCGCTTACGAAGATCAAGGATGCTATGTATTTTGCAGGAGGGGAGTTGTCGAAAGAATGAGGTGGACATACCCGGCTCTTTGGGGTATGCACCTCCGTATATTTTAGTTAGTAATTTTGGAAGGTGGACATATCTGGTAATTTGGGATATGCACCTTATTTGGCCCGGAATCTTTGTAATGATGTTTTGTTTTTACCGTTTGTACATTTAACAATTATCCTGTCTTTTTTATGAATGGTGTGAATAGTCTCTGGACACCTTAACCCGGTTATTTTTGATGCAATCACTTTATTTACATGCGTCCATGCTTTTTATGATTGTATTTTATTTTGCTTAGAACATCCTTTTTGTTATGCGAATTCGTCTTGTTTTTATACTTAGGATAATTTTCTATTGAAAGTAAAAGGTTGGACGTATGCCAGTCCATCCTTACTTTTTAGGGTTCATATCCCCTGATTCGGCCGATGATAATTTTATGTTGCAACTTCCAAGTGATAGAAAATTCATGCATTCTATTTAAAGTATTTGGGGTATATTCCTCCGGATGTTACAAACTTTTTGGTAAAAACGTTAACGGGTGCGGGCAATACCCTCCGCGGTACATGAAAAATGAAAAGATGTGGGTAATACCCTCCGCAGTACATGAAAAATGAAAAGATTCGGGTAATACCCTCCGCATTACAAACTTATTTAAAATTTTTCAAGACTTCTTCAAAGGAACCACCTTTTAAGGTGCATCCCGTTCCAGGTACGGGGAACGGGAGTCCCATCCATCTTAATAAGTGTGTAGGCTGATCTCTTCCGAAGGTTTTGACTATGTAGGGCCCTTCCCACTTTGTAGCCATTTTTCATGTACCTTCGGCCAAGCTAGCATCATTCCTCCGCATGACATAATCTCCTTCTTTGAAACGGACCTCTTTGACTTTAGAGTTGTAATGTTTTTCCAGCTCTTTTTTATACTTTGCCTCTCGGATGGCCGCAAGTTCTCTTCTCTCTTAGGCTAGGTCGAGGTTTAGACGGAGCTGTTGTTCGTTCTCTTCTTGACTTTGCATCATGCGGTGAGTGGGGATGCCAACTTCGGCGGAAATGACTGCTTCTGAGCCGTAAGTCAAACTAAAAGGAGTTTCTTTTGTGCTTGTCTTTGGCATCGTCTGGTGTGCCCATAGGACGTGCGGAAGTTCATCTGCCCAAGAGACTCCTTTTCCCAGGCGTTTTTGATGCCTTTCACAATGCTGCGGTTGGCTCTTTCCACCTGTCCATTAGCCTGGGGATGGGCGACCGAAGCGAAACTCTATGCATTTTTTCACACCAAGTCTTGAACGTTTTTTCAGAGAATTGTTTTTCGTTGTCGCTTACGATGCACAGCGGCATTCCATATTGGCACACGATGTTTTCCTATGCAAATCGGAGTATCTGATCTCCGGTGATGGTTCAGTTTGGCTTCGATCCATTTGGTAAAGTAATCAATCGCGACCAACAGGAATCTGACACCTCCGATGGAGACGGGGAAAGGACCGACGATGTCAATTCCCCAGTTTTGGAAGGGCCATGCCGAAGTTACAGGTACAAGGTTGTTTTTTGCACGATGACTGATCGGGGCGTGTCGTTGGCAATCTTCACATGCTTGTAATTCATTAACAGGGCTTTGGTGCATACCCGGTCAGAAATATCCAGCGTTCATTGCTTTGGCTATGACCATCCTCGGTCCGGAGTGTATGCCGCAGATTCTGCAATGGATTTCCCTGATAACATAACTGGCTTCTTCTGGTGTAAAGCATCTCAGGAGCGGACCCAAGAATGTCTTTCGGTAAAGCTTTCCATCATGAACTTGGTACTGAAGTGCCTTGACCTTCATCTTTCTTGCCTGGGCTTTGTCCTCCGGAAGCGTGCCATTTTTCAGGTAATCTAGGATTGGTGTCATCCATGATTTTTCCTGTATAGTGATCGACATTACAGCTTCTTCCTGACTGATGGTCGGAGTTTGCAAAGTTTCAACTAATACCTCCTTGGATAAGTGACAAAATGTGACGGATGCCAGTTTGCTCAGAGCATCGGCTTTTTTATTTTTTGCTTCTCGGAATATGAACTATTTTGCATGAATCAAATGTGGCCATTAGGTTGTTGACTTGGTTCAGATACCGAACCATATTCTCCTCCTGTGCCTCATATTCTCCGTTGACCTGATTAGCGACCAATAACGAATCAACATGAGCTAGAACGGAGTTTGCACTGGCTTTGGCCGCTGTTGGGATTCCGGCTAAGAGAGCTTCATATTCTGCTTCATTGTTTGAGGTCTTGAACTCAAAGCGTAGGTGTATTCAATCCCTTCCGGATCTATTAAGATTAAACCGGCCCAGACCCTTCCTTATTGGAAGCTCCGTCCGTATACAAGTTCCAGACTTTTGGGAGGACGGGTTTCTCCTTAGCGCTTTCTCCGGTGGGAACTTCGGTAAGGAAATCCGCCACCGCTTGGCCTTTTACCGGACCTCGGGTTTGGTAGGTGATGTTGAAGGTGCTAAGCTCTATAGCCCACTTCGTAAGTCGTCTGGAGACCTCGGGTTTCCTTAGGATTTGCTGAATCTGGAGATTTGTTTGGACCTCTACATTGAAGGCCTGAAAGTACCTTCGGAGACGCCTTGACGCATGTACCAGAGCAAGTGCCAATTTCTCGATCATTGGATACCTGGTTTCATAATCTTTTAAAACGTGGCTTACATAGTAGACAGGTATTTGTGCTTGCCTTTGGTGTACCACGAGTACCGCACTAATGGCAAAGCGAGAGGCAGAAAGATATACTGTGACTGTTTCTCCGGTTATCGGCGCGGTTAAGGTAGGTAAAGACCCAAGACAAACTTTTAACTCCTGAAAAGCTTAATCAGCTTCCGTCATCCATTCAATCTAACCCTTACCAGTCCGCTTTTTTAAGACATTCATGAAGGGAATGATGCGGTCAGCAGCTTTGGAGATGAAATGATGCAACGCTACTAGCTTGCCATTTAAAGATTGAATTTCTTTTACCGTTTTCGGAGGCTGCATGGAAACCACGGCTTGAATCTTGTCGGGATGAGCTTGAATTCCGGACTGAGTTATCCATACCCCCAGAAATTTACCTTCCTCCAGGCCGAAGGAACATTTTTTAGGGTTCAACTTGAGATTGATACTCCGAAGCCTGGTAAAGGTTTCGAGTATGTCATCGATCATGTTATCTTCGGCCTCGCTCTTAATGACCAGATCATCCATGTACATTTCCAAATTTCTTCCGATTTGACCCTTAAATGCTTTATCCATCAACCTCTGATAAGTAGCTCCGGCATTCTTTAACCCGAACGGCATTTTTGTGTAACAAAAGAGACCCTCATTTGTTACGAATGTCGTCTTGTCTTCATCCTCCAGAGCCATTTGTATCTGATGGTATCCCTTATATGCATCCACAAAGCATTTAAGGCTGAAGCTTGCCAAGGAATCGATTTTTAGATCGATCTCCGGAAGAGGATAGCAATCTTTCGGACATGCATTATTGAGGTCGGAGAAATCAACGCACATCCTCCATGTGTTGTATTTTTTGGTGACCATTACCAGGTTGAGACCCAAGTTTGGTATCGCATCTCCCTAATAATTCCGGCATTTAACAATTTTCGTACATCTTCAGCAATGGCCCTGTGATGAGCCGGAGCCATATTCCTCTTCCTCTGTGCAACCGGTTTTACCGAACGCGATACTTTCAACTTATGTTTGGCCAAGACGCGAGGGACCCCGACCATGTCAGAAGTTTGCCAAGCAAACACATCGAGGGAACTGGACAGCAGCTTCCATAGTCGCTTTTTGGTTAGTTCAGGAAGTTGAGCTCCGATGGCAATCTTTTGCTCCGGAAAATGTGGGTGGATAGCCCATTCATCTGTAAGGAGAGTTGGAGGCTGTATGCTACTTCCCTCGCTTTGCCGTATTTCCGCGACACACATGGTAGATTAAGAATGCAAGGTTGCTACACCAGCTTCGGTGGGAAACTTCAATGATCCATGAATGGTGGAGCTGATAATTCCGAAAGCGCACATCCCCGGTCTCCCCAATATGACGTTATGGACGGATCTTGCACCTACGACCCAGTACGTTAAGTTGACAGTTCAAGCCAAACTTCCGGTACCCAATGTAGTTGGTAGCGTGATCTACCCAATCGGCTGAACTAGTTCTCCGGAGAAGCTTACTAATGGCATAGATACTTTTATTAACTTCGCTTTGGTTTGCGGAGCCAGCTGCTGGAAGCACTGCTGGTACATGATCTCGGAGGCGCTTCCGCTATCAACATAAATCCGCCGGACCTTGTGCCCTGCTATAACCACAGATACAATGATCAGTCCGTCTTTGACTTCTCCCGGAGTGATTGGAGGAAAGGCGATTGGCTGGTGCATCCATGCGGCCAAATGATGAGTGGTCCGCTTGATGCCTTGGTTATTCATTTTCCTTATCATACAAATTGCGGACTGATTGTTCGGATTATCCACCGAATTACCGGAAGATTTGCCTTCCTTCATTTCTTTCACCAGATGTGAAAGCTTGCCGGAACGAACTGCTTTTTTGATTTCCTGCTTTAGAGACCAGCAGTCGTCCGTGTTGTGGCCTCGTGCGTGGTGGTAGTCGCAATACTTCTTGGAATTCTTATCTCCCGGGTTCCGAAGCTTCGGTGGTGTGGGAAAATTTGCTCCTTTGGCGCTGAGGATTTGGCTAGGAGTTTTGGAAAGGTCTGATAGATTATAGAGCCTTGACCCAAAACTTCTTCCGCGCTGAGATCGATCATTTCTGCTATAAGGGTGCGCTCGTCCCCTATTTCCGGATGGGGCTTTATCGAACACGGATCCTCCATTTTTCTTCCAAGAAGACATTTTCTGATATACTTCTGATGCCGGATTACAAGCATTTTTCCCACGAGCGAAGGCTCGGGCTATAACAACCCTCCTAAATTTTTTTTCGACGCCCTAATATATTTTAAAGTGCCCTAATATGTCCTAAAATACACCCCATATACGAAAACGGGCCCTGAATACATTTATTTTTAATAAAATTAAACAAAAACAAAAATTAATGGTCTCTCGCGGGGCGCGAAGCTATTGGCTACCCCCTACGCGGGCCGCGACAGCTACGAGATCAGGCGACACCCTGAGCTGCCACGTGTCATCATCCATGTCTAACCTATATCGACGAATCAGCAACCCTAGAAGCTACACCCCTACTACGCGGGCCGCGAAGCCCTTAAAGGACTTCTACGCGGGCCGCGAGGAACTGAGGATCAGGCCCTATAAATAGAGACCTTCGGCCGTTCAGTCGAATTCGTCCCAAAACACTTTCTCTCTCAAAATTTCTGAATAGTAAGCATAATTCTCGGGTATAATACCCCCCTAAATAACAAAGTTCTGCCCCGTTGTAAGTATCATAACCCCGATTACGTATTAGATACGTTGCACGATTGATCCAGGGTTTCGTAACGGCTGTCGTGGTTCTGCCCGACGTAGTCGTTGGAATGCCATCTCGGGGAGGGTATTGCTAATGTAAATATTAAGGGTTATTATACTAACGCGTGTGCATTTGTGTAATTTATAGATAATCACCAGGAAACCCTTAAAGAAAACCTAAGACAGCAATGTTAGTAATCTCCTTTTTGCAAATTGTTTTTACAAAACCTCACACAATTAATATTATATTAAACAGTGATTGAGTAATTGTATTCTACAATTATCGTTGGTATGTTGGGGTTTTGTATACAAAATTTGTTACTACCTTGCGAGGAGTAACATGACCACAAGTCGGGTTGACAGTACCGTGGGTGGTAATTGAATAGATGGAAACAAATGTAATTGCGCGACCGCCCTCAATACTGTACAATGGTTTTTATTAAACTTGATTAAACAGGGATTCACTCATCAGTATTTCCCACTGACAAAAATGTTTTTAAAACGCGTTTCAGGTAACAAAATGTGAAATCCAAATAGAAGCCAGCTGGACAGCACTGAAAGCTTGGAAAAGTGGCAATAAAGTTACCTAAAATATAGAGTTGTTTTATTAAATAAAATAGGGTTTATCCCTATGAAAATGTGTGTACTTGAAACTTGGGTTTTTTCCCATGTATTTGATATATTAAAAGCGTGGTATTTTACTCTGATAAAATATTTCCTAACTACGATCCTAATATAAATTCCGCTGCCAAAATGACAAACCCAGATACCACCAAAACTGGTCGCGGCCGCCCGTTCCCGGGTTATTAGGGGACGAGGGTTGCGACAGAAGGTGGTATCAGAGCTAAGCCACTGATTCAGCCACATAAGTGTTCTGCTGACACCAAAGTATTAAATGTTAGGAAATAAATTACAGAACTACGTGCATATTTGTATTTTATTGTTGTGTGTTATTTGACTATTTGTTAGTTTATAGTATGAGCGACCAAGGACCTTCTGACGCGTATCGTCAGTTGTCCAGCTCACCTAGAAGCGAAGGCACCTCTTCACAGCCTGCCCTCTCAGGGTATTCAGCTGATAATGAAGACGGGATATTCGTGTTTAAGGCTCAGTCTGAAGAGCCATTCCCTCAGAAAAAAGAGAGGATGGTTCAGTAGGGGAGCACACGAGCGTAGGGAAAGAATGAAAAAGTTACAACAACAGCGAGCTCTAGCAGCCGCTAAAAGAGAAACCGATGCCCACACCCAAGACATGCTTAATAGGATTTTAGCAAACTTCCATATCCTAGCAACCACAGCTGCCGACCCTAACCTGGAACAACTGATAGCACCCCAACCATTACCACTATTCCCCGCTCAGCCAATGGAAATAGAAAACAACCCAGAAAATCAAGTCGAAATGCATGATTTTAACCCAGAAGAAATACCTAGGGTACTAGCACCCAATCCCTTAGACCCAGATTACGACCCGTGGTTAGACGACCATAGGGATTATGTGCAACGCTACCTAACACCAGAAGACGCACCTATGCCAAACCTAGCAGCTTACCCAGGTCTGGACCCTCTAGATCCCTACTACGATAACGATGAATACATTAGGGGAATTTTAGAGAATCCTTACCCATACCAGGAACCCGTACCCCAGTTCCCAAACCCAGCCCCAGCACCTGCTCCCCCAATGAGTGCAGAAAATGTGCAAGAGCTCTGAACTTTTCGAGAATAGATTTTAGAGAGTAGTGAGAGAATGAGGCAGGTCGGAGAGCGACTCGTCCGGAAGTACGACGAGCGTAATATGGATTTTTGGATGAATCCATATCAGTGAAAGTGATGGTGGAGATGGTAATAATATATATATATATATATATATATATATATATATATATATATATATATAATATATGTGTATGAAAAAAAAATATTTATAATAAATCTATCGTAGTATAGACCACTTCGTGGTTAGTGATGCATAGTAGTATTGTAATTTTAAATTCTAGTATCGGTTTGTATTAGATGCATATTATAAAAAAGAGTAAGTCGCAATGATCGACGATTTTGATCAACATGCGTATTATGTGACTGATTGTATTAAATTTTATTTTGTGATATTAATGATTGATAAATGTTTAAAATTCAGATGGACAACGAAGTGAACCAGGAAAACCAGAATAACGAGAACAACCAGAATGACAATAACCCGAACAACAACAATAATGGAAACCAAGTGGATAACAATGCCATCCAACACATAGTGGCACAAGGGATAATAGATGCGACGCCATTTATTATTCAAACTGTTAGGGAAGCAGATAATAAGAGTAACCATAGCAGTAAACGACCCACTGAACCTGAACACAGTGTAAACAATGGACCCATACTTCAAGCGCCCATTCCCAAAAGAAGAAGAACCATGCCTTATGGTTGTTCTTATAATGAATTCTTGTCTTGTGAACCAATTTAATTCTCGGGCAATGAAGGGGCCATTGCGGTTTTACGCTAGATAGAAAAGACTGAGGCAGTCTTAAAGATAAGCAAGTGCGTGGAAGAATATAAGATAATGTTTGCTTCCAATCTGTTTAAGAACTCAGCCTTAGAATGGTGGAACACTATCCTACAGTCTAGAGGAAGTGATATGGTTTATAATATGGAATGAGAGGAATTCAAAAGCATGGTAGAAAGGAAATTCTGCCATCCCAATGAAAAGGAACAGATAGCAAATAAATTCCTAAACCTTAGGATGACTGGAGTGGATAGTAAGGGATACACTACATTATTCTTTGAATATGCTAGAATAGTGCCAACCTTTGCATCACCTGAACTAGTATTAATCTCCCGTTACATCTGGGGATTAATCAGTGAAATTAGGCATGTAGTCAAGGCAGCTAGACCTCAAACCATAGAAGAAGCAATAGAACTAGCAAATACCTTGACAGATGAGTTAGTGCGTACTCGAGAAGAAGACCAGAGGAGAAACCTAGCTCAGAAACTTACCCAGGAATTCCGTTACAGTAATTCTAACCGTGGGAGGAATATAGGTTCTACCTCGGCACACTATTGCAAGGCTTGCAAAAAAAAAGCACTCGAGAAAATGCTCCACTTACTGCAATTTCTGCAAGATACTAGGGCACAAGGAAGAAGATTGCAGGAGGAAACCTAATAATGGAATGTGTTTCAAGTGTGGAGAAAAATGTCACATCAAGCCAAACTGTCCGAAACTAGCTCCAGCCATGGGCAACAAGAACACTAAAAATGCTAGAGCATTCGTTCTGACGGCAGATGAAGCCAAGATGATTCCGGATGTGATAGCCGGTACGTTTTTAGTTCATGATGTTTTTGCTAAAGTATTATTTGACTCTGGTGCAAACCAAAGTTTTATTAATACTTCGTTTTGCAAAATTCTTAATCAACCATTAACTAAACTCCCACAAGAATGTCTTGTAGAGACAGCCAATGGAGAAAACATTAAGATTTCTGAATTCTTGCAGGGAGCAAGAATAGAATTTTTAAATCAAGAGTTTGTTGCAAACATTTATCCAATGAATCTGGCAGGATTTGATGTTGTACTAGGAATGGATTGGTTAATAGCCAATAAAGCCAGTATTTTATGTGATCAAAAGTCAGTCCAAGTAAATTCACTAAAAGGTGAAAAGATCACAATTAAAGGAGATAAGCCGTCTAGATCCACAAAATTCATCTCTGTGATGAAAACAACAAGTTATATAAGAAAAGGATCATTAGTGTATTTGATTTCTATAATCACTAACACTAAAGGAAAAGAATTAAAAGATATTTCAGTAGTATCTCAGTTTCCAGATGTGTTTCCAGAAAACTTACCAGAGCAACTGCCAGACCGAGAAGTTGAATTCAGAATCCATCTGCTACCAGGGACAGTACCAATTGCCAAAGCACCTTACCGTTTGGCACCCACAGAAATGCATGAAACTGAAGAAACAGTTAGACGAATTGTTGGAGAAAGGATTCATACAACCAAGTTCATCGCCATGGGGAGCACCAATCTTATTCGTCAAAAAGAAGGACGGATCAATGCGTATGTGCGTTGACTTTCGTGAATTGAACAAAGTCACGATTAAGAATCGGTATCCATTACCGAGAATCGATGATCTGTTTGATCAATTGCAAGGAGCTCGATTTTTCTCTAAAATCGATTTACGATCAGGATATCATCAATTAAAGGTACAGGAAGAGGACATTCCTAAGACCGCTTTTAGAACAAGGTACGACCATTATGAATTTACTGTCATGCCATTTGGTTTAACCAATGCCCCAGCTACATTTATGGACATGATGAACCGAATATGTAAGCCGTATTTGGATAAATTCATAATAGTCTTTATAGATGATATTCTCATTTACTCTAAGAGTAAAGAGGAACATGCAAAGCATTTGCACGCACTTCTAAGTTTATTGAGTAAAGAAAAACTTTATGCAAAGTTTTCGAAGTGTGAGTTTTGGTTAGAACAGGTACAATTTCTTGGACATTTAGTTAATCATGAAGGAATTCATGTAGATCCCACCAAGATCGAGGCAATTACCAGATGGAAAACCCCTGAGTCACCAACTGAGGTTAGAAGTTTCTTAGGACTGGCCGGTTACTATAGAAGGTTTATTCGAGATTTTTCTAGAATAGCCATTCCTTTGACTAAGCTAACCTGTAAATCCATTAAGTTTGAATGAGGACCAAAACAGGAAGAAACCTTTAGAATTCTTAAGCAAAGGTTAACCAACGCACCCATACTAGCATTACCAGAAGGAACTGAGGACTTTGTAGTCTATTGTGACGCTTCTAAGTTAGGTTATGGATGTGTATTAATGCAACACCAAAAAGTTATAGCTTACGCATCTAGACAACTTAAGAATCATGAAGAAAATTATTCAACCCATGATTTAGAATTAGAAGCCATAATTTTTGCTCTTAAGATTTGGAGACATTACCTTTATGGTAGTAAGTTTACCATTTTCACATATCATAAGAGTTTAAGATATGTTTTCGAACAAAAGGAGTTGAATATGAGGCAAAGACGCTGGATGGAGATACTTAGTGATTATGATTGCAATATCCAGTATCATGCAGGAAAAGAAAATGTAGTTGCTGATGCTTTAAGTCGAAATTATCACGAAAAGCCAAAAAGAGTACGTTCTCTTAAATTAAATCTACAGGTAGATTTAAATGAACAGATTAGAACATCACAGGAATCAGTAATCAAGGATGATACTGAAAAATTAAAAGGAATGATTAAGGAATTAGAACGAGGAACAAATGGAATTTGGAGATTCCATAAGAAAAGAATGTAGATACCTAAATTAGGAAACCTACGCCACCGTATATTAGAAGAAGCCTATAAGTCTAAATGTACGATGCATCCTGGAAGTGATAAGATGTATCAAGATTTAAGAATTTTTTTTTTGGTGAATAGGAATGAAGAAGGACATAGCAGCTTATGTTGCAAAGTGTTTAACCTGTTCACAAGTCAAAGCTGAACATCAAAAACCCTCAGGTTTGCTGCAACAGTTAGAAATGCCAGTTTGGAAATGGGAATTGATAACAATGGATTTTGTTACTAAATTGCCCAAAACAAGGAAAGGTAATGATACAATCTGGGTGATTGTAGACAGGCTAACTAAGTCAGCTCATTTCCTACCAATGAAGGAAACTTTCAGTACGGAACAATTAGCTAAATTATATGTAAATGAAATAGTTTCTTTACATGGAATTCCTCTATCAATTGTTTCTGACAGAGATAGTCGTTTTACCTCTAATTTTTGGATAAGTTTCCAAAAAGCTATGGGAACCAAGCTAAATCTAAGCACATCTTATCATCCTCAAACGGACGGACAAAGTGAAAGAACGATCCAGACGATGGAGGACATGCTTAGAGCTTGTGTAATTGATTTCGGAGGTAATTGGGACAATCACTTGCCATTAATAGAATTTTCCTATAATAACAGTTATCACACAAGTATCAATGCTGCACCATTCGAAGCACTTTATGGACGAAAGTGCCGAATGCCAGTCTGTTGGGCAAAAATTGGAGAAAAACAATTATCTGGACCTGAAATAGTACAAGAAACAACCGAAAAAATCATTCAAGTCAAGGAACGACTAAAAGCAGTACGTGATCGACAAAAGAGTTATGCAGATAATAGACGAAAACCATTGGAATTTCAGGTAGGAGATAAAGTGTTATTGAAAGTCTCTCCTTGGAAAGGAGTGGTAAGATTCATCAAAAGGGGAAAGCTAAGGGGCTGTTTGGTAGCCTCTGAATGGTCATTAAGAGGCTACCTCTTAATGGAACCATTAAGAATTTTACCAATGAGAAGGTAGAAGAATGTGACATGTGATGATTTACCATTCAGAGGTTACCTCGTAACCATTCAGACTTGAGGTTACCTCTTATTCATTCAGAGGTTTTAAACCATTAAGAGGTAACATCTGAATGGTCATTAAGAGGCTACCAAACAGCCCCTAAGTCCCAGGTATGTTGGACCTTTTGAGATTATTAGAAAAATAGGACCTGTAGCCTATCAGCTACAACTGGCAGAGGAAATGGCAGGAATACATGATGTATTTCATGTATCTAATCTCAAGAAATGCTTAGCTGATGAATCACTAGTAGTACCTCTTAAGGCTATAGAGGTAAATGAACCGTTAAAATTTGTAGAAAGACCTTTACAGATTGAAGACAGGAAAGTCAAGAACCTTAAGCACAAGAGATTAGTTCTGGTCAAAGTGAAATGGGACTCCAAAAGAGGAACAGAGTACACATGGGAGCTTGAATCAGAAATGCAAAAGAAATACCCGCACCTGTTCAGTAGATCTCTAGGACGAGCTCTAAAACAAGGTGGGGAGGATATAACAACCCTCCTAATTTTTTTTTCGACGCCCTAACATATTTTAAAGTGCCCCAATATATCCTAAAATACACCCCATATACGAAAACGGGCCCTGAATGCCTTTATTTTTATTAAAATTAAATAAAAACAAAAATTAATGGTCTCTCGCGGGGCGCGTAGCTATTGGCTACTCCCTACGCGGGCCGCGACAGCTACGAGATCAGGAAACACGCTGAGCTGCCACGTGTCATCATCCGTGTCGAACCTATATCGACGAATCAGCAACCCTAGAAGCTACACCCCTACTACGCGGGCCGCGAAGCCCTTAAAGGACTTCTACGCGGGCCGCGAGGAACTGAGGATCAGGCCCTATAAATAGAGACCTTCGGCCGTTCAGTCGAATTCGTCCCAAAACACTTTCTCTCTCAAAATTTCTGAATAGTAGGCATAATTCTCGGGTATAATACCCCCTAAATAAACAAAGTTCTACCCCGTTGTAAGTATCATAACCCCGATTACGTATTAGATACGCTGCCCGATTGATCCAGGGTTCCGTAACGGCTGTCGTGGTTCTGCCCGACGTAGTCTTTGGAATGCCGTCTCGGGGAGGGTATTGCTAATGTAAATATTAAGGGTTATTATACTAACGCGTGTGCATTTGTGTAATTTATAGATAATCACCAGGAAACCCTTAAAGAAAACCTAAGACAGCAATGTGAGTAATCTCCTTTTTGCAAATTGTTTTTACAAAACCTCACACAATTAATATTATATTAAACAGTGATTGAGTATTTGTATTCTACAATTATCATCGGTATGTTGGGGTTTTGTATACAAAATTTGTTACTACCTTGCGAGGAGTAACATGACCACAAGTCGGGTTGACAGTACCGTGGATGGTAATTGAATAGATGGAAACAAATGTAATTGCACGACCGCCCTCAATACTGTACAATGGTTTTTATTAAACTTGATTAAACAGGGATTCACTCACCAGTATTTCCCACTAACAAAAATGTTTTTAAAACGCGTTTCAGGTAACAACATGTGAAAGCCAAATAGAAGCCAGCTGGACAACACTAAAGGCTTGGAAAAGTGGCAATAAAGTTACCTAAAATATAGAGTTGTTTTATTAAATAAAATTTATCCCTATGAAAATGGGTGTACTTGAAACTTGGGTTTTTCCCATGTATTTGATATATTAAAAGCGTGGTATTTTACTCTGATAAAATATTTCCTAACTACGATCCTGATGTAAATTCCGCTGCCAAAATGACAAACCCAGATACCACCAAAACTGGCCGCGGCCGCCCGTTCCCTGGTTATTAGGGGACGAGGGTTGCGATAGAAGGTGGTATCAGAGCTAAGCCACTGATTCAGCCACAGAAGTGTTCTGCTGACACCAAAGTATTAAATGTTTGGAAATAAATTACGGAACTACGTGCATATTTGTATTTTATTGTTGTGTGTTATTTGACTATTTGTTAGTTTATAGTATGAGCGACCAAGGACCTTCCGACGCGTATCGTCAGTTGTCCAGCTCACCTAGAAGCGAAGGCACCTCTTCACAGCCTACCCTCTCAGGGTATTCAGCTGATAATGAAGATGGGATATTCGTGTTTAAGGCTCAGTCTGAAGAGCAATTCCCTCTGAAAAAGAGAGGATGGTTCAGTAGGGGAGCACACGAGCGTAGGAAAAGAATGAAAAAGTTACAACAGCAGCGAGTTCTAGCAGCCGCTAAAAGAGAAACCTATGCCCACACCCAAGACATGCTTAATAGGAGTTTAGCAAACTTCCATATCCTAGCAACCACAGCTGCCGACCCTAACCTGGAACAACTGATAGCACCCCTACCATTACCACTATTCCCCGCTCAGCCAATAGAAATAGAAAACAACCCAGAAAATCAAGTCGAAATGCATGATTTTAACCCAGAAGAAATACCTAGGGTACCAGCACCCAATCCCGTAGACCCAGATTACGACCCGTGGTTAGACGACCATAGGGATTATGTGCAACGCTACCCAACACCAGAAGACGCACCCATGCTAATCCTAGCAGCTTACCAAGGTCTGGACCCTCTAGATCCCTACTACGATAACGATGAATACATTAGGGAAATTTTAGAGAATCCTTACCCATACCAGGAACCCGTACCCCAGTTCCCAAACCCAGCCCCAGCACCTGCACCCCCAATGAGTGCAGAAAATGTGCAAGAGCTTCGAACTTTCAGAGAAGAGATTTTAGAGAGTAGTGAGAGAATGAGGCAGGTCGGAGAGCGACTCGTCTGGAAGTACGATGAGCGTAATAAGGATTTTTGGATGAATCCATATCAGTAAAAGTGATGGTGGAGATGGTAATAATATATATATATATATAATATGTGTGTATGAGAAAAAATATATTTATAATAAATCTATCGTAGTATAGACCACTTCGTGGTTAGTGATGCATAGTAGTATTGTAATTTTAAATTCCAGTATCGGTTTGTATTAGATGCATATTATAAAAAGAGTAAGGGGGTGTTTGTTTTTTCTTCAAACATCTTCAAGGGAACTGTTGTCTGCTGGCGCGCAGACGTTTCCCTTGAAGACTGTTTGTTTTTTTTTTAAACAGATCTGAAAATGGCTTATATCATCTTAAAAAAAAAGCTATAAACCCTTGCTTCAAACATCTTCACACAACTCCTTAAAACTTCCTGCTACCAACATCTCCAGCATCCTCTTCTTCTTCTCAATTCCACACAAAACCATGAAGGCCTCTTTCAGAGGAAGCTACGACGCTGGCCGTCGCCTCCGTCTGCCACCACCACCACCGCCCCTTCACCCACCACCGCCTCCGTCTGCCACCACCACCACCGCTCCCTCTCCTTTCGCCCCCCTCAACCACCACCACCCATTCCTCCGACGAACTCCACCGACTCCTCCGACGAACTCCAAACCATCACCATCTCCGACCTCACCAGCTGGGTTATAATCAAGTAATTTCTGTACAGAGCTTACCGTTATTGTTTTCACTACTCTTACTAAAAAAATACTTCCAAGCTAAAAATAATAAAACGAAGAAGAGTTTGAATGGAAGATCATACCCATGCGGTTCTTGGTACAATCACCTGCCACTGCCAGAAGGAAAAACCAAGACCACATGAAAAACAATCCAACTCTCGCATATAAAGAAAGAGCATGTGCAAAAAACTACCAATATATTGACATTACATTATAAGCAGCACTTAAGAATATAACCTCCTAAAACTACCAACATAATGTTATTTTTAGGCAAAAACTAATAAACTAAATTAAAATGTGAGTTGGATCATGGATATGTTAATTGTGAAGATACAAAGTGTATGATGATTGTTTATGCAGACAGTATCAATTTATAAAAACAAACAGTCTTATATTTTCAGCTTGAAGAGCTTCAGACCACATCTTCAGTTGCAGACATGAAAACAGATGAAATCAGCTTGCAGACAGTTTATGTCTGCAAAAACAAACAGCACCTAAGTCTCAATGATCGACGTTTTTTTATCAACATGCGTATTATGAGACTGATTGTATTAAATACTATTTTGTGATATTAATAATTGATAAATGTTTAAAATTCAGATGGACAACGAAGTGAACCAGGAAAATCAGAATAACGATAACAACCCGAATGACAATAACCCGAACAACAACAATAATGGAAACCTTGTAAACCAATTTAATTCTTGGGCAATGAAGGGGCCATTGCGGTTTTACGCTGGATAGAAAAGACTGAGGCAGTTTTAAAGATAAGTAAATGCGCGGAAGAAGATAAGATAATGTTTGCTTCCAATCTGTTTAAGAACTCAGCCTTAGAATGGTGGAACACTATCCTCCAGTCTAGAGGAAGTGATAGGGTTTATAATATGAATGGGAGGAATTCAAAAGCATGGTAGAAAGGAAATTCTGCCCTCTCAATGAAAAGGAACATACAGCAAATAAATTCCTAAACCTTAGGATGACTGGAGTGGATAGTAAGGGATACACTACATTATTCTTTGAATATGCTAGAATAGTGCCAACCCTTGCATCACCTGAACTAGTATTAATCTCCCGTTACATCTGGGGATTAATCAGTGAAATTAGGCATGTTGTCAAGGCAGCTAGACCTCAAACCATAGAAGAAGCAGTAGAACTAGCAAATACCTTGACAGATGAGTTAGTGCGTACTCGAGAAGAAGACCAGAGGAGAAACCTAGCTCAGAAACTTACCCAGGAATTCCGTTACAGTAATTCTAACCGTGGGAGGAATATAGGTTCTACCTCGGCACACTATTGCAAGGCTTGCAAGAAAAAGCACTCGGGAAAATGCTCCACTTACTGCAATTTCTGCAAGATACCAGGGCACAAGGAAGAAGATTGCAGGAGGAAACCTAATAATGGAATGTGTTTCAACTGTGGAGAAAAATGTCACATCAAGCCAAACTGTCCGAAACTAGCTCCAACCATGGGCAACAAGAACACTAAAAATGCTAGAGCATTCGTTCTGACGGCAGATGAAGCCAAGATGATTCCGGATGCGATAGCCGGTACGTTTTTAGTTCATGATGTTTTTGCTAAAGTATTATTTGACTCTGGTGCAAACCAAAGTTTTATTAATACTTCGTTTTGCAAAATTCTTAATCAACCATTAACTAAACTCCCACAAGAATGTCTAGTAGAGACACCCAATGGAGAAAACATTAAGATTTCTGAATTCTTGCAGGGAGCAAGAATATAATTTTTAAATCAAGAGTTTGTTGCAAACCTTTATCCAATGAATCTGGTAGGATTTGATGTTGTACTAGGAATGGATTGGTTAATAGCCAATAAAGCCAGTATTTTATGTGATCAAAAGTCAGTTCAAGTAAATTCACTAAAAGGTGAAAAGATCACAATTAAAGGAGATAAGCCGTCTAGATCCACAAAATTCATCTCTGTGATGAAAACAACAAGTTATATAAGAAAAGGATCATTAGTGTATTTGATTTCTATAATCACTAACACTAAAGGAAAAGAATTAAAAGATATTTCAGTAGTATCTCAGTTCCCATATGTGTTTCCAGAAGAATTACTAGAGCAACCGCCAGACCGAGAAGTTGATCTACCACCCCACTGATCTGCATACTCTCTCGGTTGAAACGGTCAATAAAACTATCCAGAGATTCGCCATCCTTCCTCCAGATGTTACGTACTTCGGTGATTTCTTTGGAATAGTGCCTTTGTTGGCTGAAGTTTTGAAGGAACAACCTTCAGAATTCCTCAAAATCGTTGATTTCTCCTTCGTTCAAAGCATCGAACCATACTCGTGCAGCCCCGATTAATGTTTGTGTAAACATAAAACACCAGGCTAGCATCGGCCATTGTTCGACTCGTGCGACTCCATCGAAATCAAACATGTGGTCGTCCGGATCCATGGTGCTATCATACTTTTTTACCGTAGTTGGCATTTTGAGCTTTGGCGGCAGCTTAGCATGAGTGATGCGAGCACTGAACTTGGATTTGGCTGTCATTGATACCGGATGGTACGGTTTTGTGAGATCCGGATCATTAACCACTTCCATTTGAGAGTCAGTGCGTGTCATGATTGCTGGAGATGGTCCAGAAGAGACCTGCATATAACTATTATAAGCTTCCGAAGTAATAACTGTGGAGAAAGTAGAAGAGGCGAAAATCGTAGGACCCATAGTCCTTACCGGAGTTTCGTCGTGAAAGAGCCTGGATCGTAAACCAAGGATCTGTTCATCTCTAGCCTGCTGGGCCTTTAAGCGTCGTAAGAGACTTTCATTTTTGGAAAGAAATTCCGCATTGAATTCTGATGCTTGCGAAGTTGGCATCAGTATGAATGGTAAAGTTGTGCCTGGTCCCGAGCTCAAAGGAGCTGAAACCATAGAGGCGAAAACTTGTTGTAGTTGTAACTTGCGTACTAGCAGCAGTTGTTCCCGAATTCATAGAACCCGAGGCCGCCATAGATCAGTTATTTCGTTGCTCAAGAAATTCACAAAGTGAAGGACTGTGAGCTGTGAAATCGGATGGCGCCAATTGAAGATCCAAATTTCGAATAAAGGCCGGAGCCTGTAAAGCAGTTTGGACCTTGTAGGAGGTGAAGACTTAGACCCGCAAAAGAGAAAACCGTTAGGCTTGTCGCAGAGATGGGAGGGCCCCTCTGCGACCACCCTCTGGCGTGAGGATAAGTATTTGATGGAGAGAGAAAGTAAGGACGAAGGTTCAGAAAATCGTACTTGGCTTTGTACTTGCATGGGTATTTATAATGGTCAACTGAGATGACGGCATCCGTCCTGACGCACATTGTTTTGTTGTCTGTCCTCGGTGGTATGGGGCACGGAGGTCTTCAAAGTATTCGTCCACAGGTGATTCGGTCCGTCCCTCAGGATAAGGTCCGGATTCGGATGTGGATCTTCACACACAATCATCAAGAATTGAGGTGGGTTGCACTTGTAACCGGGTGTATATTTTTCGGAAGCATAAACCTTCTGCTCGGCGTTTTTTATATGCTTCCTGGGAAAAATGGGTGTTCAATTTGGTGGCGGATGGAGTAGGTAGGAGTGGTGGAGGTGTGGTGGAAAGCGTGTTGGTAGCAAGTGTAGAAACAAAGGGAGTAGTTCGGCTCGTGGTTTAGTGAAGGAAGAGAGTTTGTCTTCAATCTTTTTGTCTAAGCCATAGGCTTGGTTAAGAGTAGTAGGGTTTTAGATACTTATCTCGGCTTGGATATCGGGTTTTAAACTGGAAATAAAGCAATTGAAAAGGGCTCGAGGGGTGAGATCAGTGACGAAATTGTTAAGGCGCTCAAACTAGGCTTGGAAGGTAGTTGTTTGTTTAAGCTTAAACAAAACGGCTTGATGGTTTTCGAAATCAGATGGACTGAACCATAATTCGAGGGCATGAACAAATTCTGGCCATGTACCCAAGAGGTGATTCTTGGTTAAATACTTATACCAATTGAGGGCTTCGCCGGTGAACTAAAACACGGTGAGCGAAAGACGTTGATCTGTGGGAAGATTATAATAAGTGAAATAGTTGTACGCTTGTAAGGCCACCCGAGGTGGTTGTAATTTTGTGCGTGATGTAAATTGTTCACGCGTGAACAATAGCAAAACACCACCGCCACCCCATATATTTCACGCGTGGAACTTGTATCGCGTCATAAATTTGACGCGTTGAACAATAAAAATCTGACCGTTGCTCCTCTTTTTGACCGTTTTTTTAACGTTAATTTAATAAAAAAACCTATAAACAATCTATATATACTTTACAATTTTTAACCATTTCACCCACACCAAAACATAGACACATATCACACATTCTACAATTTTTATACCATTTCACAAATGGATTTTCCTACGGATTTGACGTTTCCGATAGACAGCGATAGCGATAGCCAATCGTCTTCCGACAATGAGACACTTAAATTTTTCGTGTTGGTGTATAACGATCTTGAAGGAAGTTCGAACCACTCAAAGAAGAAAATGGTGGACCGTGATCGGGTACATGCCAACGAAGTGTTAATGAACGATTATTTTGTGGAGAATCCGGTCTACAATGCCAAAACGTTTAGAGATCGGTTTCGTTTACCAAAAGAATTATTTTTAAAGATTGTTGGAGACATCAAAGCAACTGAAGAATGGTTTCAGGAAAGTTACGACGCGAGAGGCAAACCAAGTTTCAGGCCGATACAAAAATGCACGTCCGCCATTCGCCAATTAGCGACAGGTAACCCTCCCGATCAATTTGATGAATACCCAGCTATGTCGGACAAAACTTCGTGTGAATGTCTGCAAGTTTTTTGTAACGCGGTCATTAAATTGTATGGTAAAGAGTTTTTATGTAAACCAATGAGACATGACATTTCACGTATTTACGCCGCACATGAGGCTAGATGGCATTTTCCTGGGATGCTCGGTAGTATCGATTGTACACATATCGAGTGGAGAAATTGTCCAAGACAGTTGCGAGGGACGATGTTAGGGGTGACGTCAAAAGACCAACCATCATACTTGAAGTGGTGTCGTCGAATGATTTATGGTTTTGGCGTTCATATTTTGGTGTTCCAGGTTCAAACAACGACATCAATGTTTTGCACACGTCGCCATTGTTCCAAACCGTAACGGATGGTACCGCACCCTTCTGTCCATTCTATGTTAATGGACGATATTACAGACGAGGCTTTCTACTTGTGGATGGTATTTACCCATCATGGTCTGTTTTTGTGAAAGCTCCTTCGTTTCCTGATGAGGCTAAAGAAAAAGCGTTTAAAAAGTTGCAAGAATCGGCAAGAAAAGATGTTGAGAGGGCTTTTAGTGTTTTAAAGGGTAAATGGGGCGTTCTAAGCCGACCGGTTCGTGCGATGAATAAGAAATCAATACATAGCATAGTATATGCATGTATCATATTGCACAATATGTTAATCAAAGAAGACGGACGTGCAATATCTCCAGATTGGGTGCCAGATCCTCCTTACGTTCCCGAAAATATCCAACAACAGTTGCGTGATGAAGAAACTCACTTTCGGTTGAGATACAATTTAATCGAACTAGTAGGTTCTTTAGGTTTGGAATTTCCTAATTCGGACGAGGAGTAGAGTTTCTTTATGTATGTTTTTTTTAATTGTAGTCTAAAATATTGAACTAGTATGTTTTAATTTAAATGAACTTTATAATTTATAATTTTAGTGTTTTATTGTTAATTTATAATTTAAAAAATAAAAAATAAAAAAGGTTGTGAGTGATTGAATAATGGTTGATGACATGGCGGAAATTGATTGGATGTTGTGAATGATGAAATTTTTACAAGTGATAACCACCCCTACCCCCCTAAGGCTTCAAACTGGGTCGTGGTAAGAGTGGTGGGAGTGGTTTGTAAGGCTTCAAACTGGGTGGTAAGATGTACAGCGGCCTGGGGCGTTCGAATCAAGGTGGCCGACGATGGGTTGCAGGTGTTATTTGGTGGGGGCGGTATCCTTACGGGGAGTATGGATAGATGAAAACACCAATTTAATATAACCCTTAGAGCGGGGATTTTTTTTGCATAAGTAGGTGCATTGAGCACCCAAAGAGTGAAACTAGGTAGGCATGAAGTTTGCAAGTGAAAATAGGTAAACCACTGAATCATACAGCGGCTTGCATGGAACATTTCTTGGCACCTGCAAAAGTTGTTCAACAACTCTGCCTTGTCCCCTAGAGCCACTGAATAAACCACAACTTTCATCAAAACCGCTGAACCATACAAAGGCTATCATAAAGCCGCTGAACCATCTAACCATGTTTCATAAAGTCGTTGTTTCATGTAACCATGTTTCATAGCCGATGATTCAAAAAAATCTTTCTTAATCTACTTATCCCATGTCAATTTAGGCTTGCCTCTACTCATCTTCCCCTCTACAATGAGGGTTTCCACAGTTCTAACGAGTGTTGTAGTCAGCCTCCCTTCCTTTATCTTACCTGATATACTAGTTATATGCCCAAACCATCACTATTTCAAATGACCATTTTAATAAAAAATGGCTGAATGAAATGGTGACCATTTTAATAAAAAATGTTCCGTGAAAGCCGCTGCATGATTAAGTGGTTTACCTATTCCACTTGCAAACTTCATGTCTACCTAGTTTCACTTTTTGGGTGCTCAAAGCACAAAAAGAAAGATGAGAGACAATCATGAAGGTTAAATACACAAAGGAAATATCTATACTATATTATAATGTATGAGGGAGGGGTATTTTAAGATACCCAAAAAATAAAAACTTTTTCTCTCTTTATTTATAGATAGACCCCTAAAATGTGGGTACTTTGGTCTTTTAAACACTATTTATTTTTTAGCCCCTAAACTTATTATACTTAAATCCTTGAGTTTTAACAAAATTATAAATAGTTAGTTATATTTTTCTTCCTCCACAACAAACTTATAATTCTTTTACGTATTTTTGTTATATCTTATAAACTATAACGTTTTAAAAAAATCCAAAGGTTTCGTGACGACCTACTCATTTTTGTCGACGTTTTGATAGTTGTCTTATCATTTTTAACGTACAGATTAAAAGATACAAGTAGATGATGCCTTAGTGTACAAGTTATTAAAGTCTAACGTACTTGGTCATTATAACAGAATGTTTAATAGCTACCAAATGTCAAATGATTAAATACCTTCAATGCGACAAAATGTTTAATAGCTAATTTGTTATAGAGATTAGCATTTTAAGATACCAAAAAAAAGAAGAATTGTTTTTGCTGTAATACATAAGGTACAATCTAAATTGAAACAAATTAGTCTTTCAATCACTAATTACATTCTATCCCCTCATATTTAATTAAATTTATGGATAATTAGTTATTAGTTACGTTTTCCCTTCCCAACAAAATTATCTATATTTATGGGAGTTTTAAAAAAAATACACATTTTAATGCATGAGTTACAACTTAAAAACTGCACACCCTTCTATTGACAACCATACGCCAAACTACAGATTCATTCAAATTTCAAACCTAGAAACCTTTCTCTCCCCGCCTCTCTTTTCTCTCTACCTGAAACTCAGATCTAAGGCCATGTTTGGCTAAGCTTATTAGAGTTAAAAAGGACTTTTGGGAAAATGACTTTTTGAAAAGGAGTTTTTTTAAAAAAGTGTTTGGATTAGCTTATGGGGTGGGAAAAACCAATAAGTCAATAAGTTGTTTTTTAAAAAGTGTTTGGCTTAGCTTATTGATGTAAAATGACTAAAATGGACCTTCTTTCATAAGTCAATAAGTTGTTTTTTAAAAAAGTGTTTGGCTTAGCTTTTTTGTTTCTCTTCTCTTAATAAAAAGTTTAATTTAATAAAAAAAACCTACAAAATAAAAAATATGTCTTTTACAAAAGTAAAAACACAATAATACCACCATAGTTCTCATAGTACATTCATCCATACAATTGAAATGATGTCATGTTCATCTCCGCAATGTCAATATATCTTGCGCAATGATATCTCGGATCGCTGCCATATACATATCATCATCATTTGTACGACGTGTAGCCTGAACTTCTTCGCGAACTTCATCGCTAGTACCACCTCCTCTAGGACTGTACGATTCTTGTTGAAACGGCTTTAACAGATATGGTAGCGATTCAGCATTCCGTATAAATGAAACGAAAAAAGGGAACCAGATTGCTAAACATGGGCAATCGCTGTGAATTGAAGCATACCTGCTGCGGTGTTGAAGTGGAGAATGGACGGAGGTGGAGCCGCCGAAAAAGGAAGCCGGAGGTAGAGCCGCCGGAAAAGGAAGCTGGAGGTGGAGAGGGGAACTGGCTGTGGCGGCTGCTGTGTTTACGATAGAACACACAGATGAACGTTGTTCTTGTTGTTGTAGGGCACATATACAAATATAAGGGGTGTTAAAAAATAAGGGGTATATTGGTAATTTGTTGTTTGAAAAGCTATAAGCTGATCAAGAAGTCACAATCTCTTAACTTTTCAAAAACTCATTTTCCTTCATATCAAAAAGTCATTTTAAAAAACACTTTTGCATTTGCCAAACACTATAAGGGGGAGGGGTGGCACGTTATTTTAGCGTGATAAATCTTCTTCATGCGTTAAAAAAAGCACACCGCCGCCACTCAATTGATCACGTGTGGTGAATTCAACGAGTTGAGTTTATCACGCGTTGATTTCAAATGTGACCGTTTCGTTTTTGACCGTTGGAACAATTTTTTGACCGTTTTATTTTAATTGTTTGAGGGTTTTTATATAAAGTCCAAATTATTCCTCCATTCAATCAAAAAACTCTCCAATTTAACTCCAAAAACTCTCTAAATTCAACTAAAAAACTCTCCAAAAATTATACAACAAACATGGAAGGATCAAGCAAGAGAGGTGGGGGTTCGAAAAAAAGAGGTTCGGGTACGAAGAAAAATCCCGTAAGACCCAAGGTTCGAGCGAATCTTGGCGAGCCGACGTGATTTAGGTTGCAAGACGAACCCGACCAAGTCCCACCCTTTCAAACCCAACAATATCCACCGTTTCAATCGCAAACGTATCAAAACCAACCGTTCGTTCCACCGTTTCAACCTCACCAATTTCAACCCCAATCGTTTCAAAACTTTCAAACCCAACCCCACACACTCGACCCACTACTAGAAGACAACACCCTCATCCATCATTTTGCAAACGCGTATCGTGAACCACAACAAAGTCTTGACGTCGACGAAGATGATGATTACGATCAAGAACAACAAGAAGAAGAGGAAGAGGAAGAGGAAGAAGAAGAAGAAAATGATGACGTTCAAGAAATCGTCCCAACGGTCCGACAACATTGGACGAGCGAGGAGGAGGTGTCCTTGGTGAAGGCGTACTTGCACATCTCCGAGAACAAGAAACATGCCAACGAGCAAAGAAAGGATACGTTTTGGAGACGGGTCATTAATCATTTTAGCCGACTTCCCGGTGCAAAGCAACGAAACATGGACCAAATGACGTCGAAATGGACGGATTTGAACGGGAAAATTAGTAAGTTCAACGCTTGTTTCATTCAAAAGGTATGTTTTTTATAAAGTTTAAATCTTTTTTTATAAACTCTTATTTATAAAAAAATACAGTTTAAAAAAAAACAGAAAACAGTTTAAAAAAAAAACAGAAAACAGTTTTTTTATAAAATAACAGAAAACTGTTTTTTTTATAAAAAACAGAAAACTATTTATTTTTTTTTAAAACAGTTTTTTTTTAAAATACATAACCTTTTATATGTTTTGTAGAACCGAAACCCACAAAGTGGAGCGAGCGAGGCGACAATCATGCGACAAGCCACCGAAGAGTATTGCGATCTCTACAAAAAGAGGAGTTTTCCACACGTGGCGGCATGGGAAGTTGCGAGAAATCACCCGAAGTGGGTCCCGCTTGAGTTGGTTGACATGCGTGGTCCTACGGCTCCAAAAAAAACGAGGAGGTTCGAAAAGATCAAAGACATCCGATTCGGGGAACTACACGACTTCCGCGTCGGATAACTTGCCCAAAATGAACTTAAACGACGACCCCCTTGACGAACCCGATCAACCCGCTGACGACCCCGTTGAAGAAGATACACCTACAAGGCCACGACGCAAGAAATGTGGTGAATCGTTAAGCAAAGGAAAGGAAGCGGTGGCGGAGTCGATCTCCAGAATCGAAGAGGAGAAAATGACGCAATACAAGAAGGCCGAACAAAGAAAAGAAAAAAAATATGTCCCTAAAAGTTGAACGCGAGCAGGCGTACATGGGACACTTGAAAACGGTTGAAAGACAAAATGATTTAAAAATCTTGTGTGAAAAGCATGCCCATCTCGACGAACCGTTTAAGTCAATTGTAATTCAACAAAAGCACGAGATTTACGCAAAGTGGGGTTGGGAGATGCCACCCGTTTAGTTTTTTTTCCAATGTTTAGTTCTTTTTTTTATTTTGCTATGTAATTTATTTTTTAATTTTAATGAAATTTATAATTTAGTGTTTTATTGTTAATTTCTAATTTTAAAATAAAAATTATAAAAATTTGGGAGTGATAGAATTCTATCACTAGTGACCACCCCACTACATTTCTATCCTAGTGATAGAATATTGGGTGATGACATGACATGAGTTGATTGGATATTGGGAGTGATAGAATTCTATCACTAGTGACCACCCCTCCTCCCCTAAGAAGCTTATTGGCTTTTTGATAAGTCAATAAGCCAATAAGTTGGTTGGAAGAGCTTAGCCAAACATGCACTAAGATCCAGAGCACATAATCAACCACATACAAGAATCAATTTCGCTGTGAGTTTTGATTTTCTCTTTGTAACCTTTCTATCTCCGCCTCCTTTCTCAATCTGGAATCACAAATAATACAACTCTGTCATCTAGAATCACGATTTTCTTCCATGTTGAAATCCAGTATGGAATCAGCAACGTTCATCAGACCATCGACTATCTGTGAGTGTGTACAATTTTCTTCCTAAAGGCTGTGATGGTTTTAGGCACAAGTTTCAGGTATTTTCTCAACCCTTCGTCTTTTTGTTTAGCCACCATGATCTGTTTGCATAAAGTACACACATTTATTGGATCCATGCTTTCTTTATCTGAATCAAAAGTTTTCGGGATCAAAAAATCATCTGGTGGAAGCGGAATCTCTGAGGTTTCTTCTTGATTGATTCTGAATATGTTATTTTGTTTTGTTAACAATATGCAAAATTGTTCTGAATTTCATTTTTATATTTCTATCACCTTGATCTCGGTTAAAAGATGGTGCAGATGCTTATAATCTTGTTTGGATTAATTGTTTAAGAGTGATATTAGTTGATTGGTATCATAACTACAAGAGTTGCAGAAAAGGAGTGTAGAACTAGATGAAGAGAAGAAAAGGCTGAGCTCAGAGGTTAAGAACTTTTTGATACACTCATGTTGTTTAATCCACCTTATTAGTTTGTGATTGGTGAAGTTAATATAGCTTATGATCTTCTTGATTCAACTTCATTCTAATAAAGTGGAGGATGACATGCTTTATAAATGGGTGAATGACCTGGTATGTACCACATGGTCTCTTGTTGGATCATACAGTTGATTATTATCTTGTTAAAAATATGAAAGTTGAATGCGAACACTGTAATATGGAAGTGCAAAACTTCCCCCTATTGATATCTTTAACTAAATATTGATTTTGTCGTTGAATGTAGCCTTATGTGTTTTGACTTTTGATTCAATTTGGCGTCGAGTGTCAAGCTAAGCAGGCTAGCGCTACTAGCGATGAATATACTTTTGCTTGAGGTAAGTTTCCGGTTCTAAACCTTAATTTATCCGTACACAATCAATGCCTCGTTTTCATTTTTGTCGTTGTGTTAGTTTGAATATATGTTGTGATTGTAAAAGTTGTTATGCTATCGGTTCATTTCACTCTGCAAGATCTGTTTACACTTTCCGCTATATTTCTTGCATGTTAGTGGCTATGTTTTTTTTCTTAATTAGACCGATTTTATGATTGATCATTAATTGTTTTCTCAGATCGTCTTATTATATCATGTCACACCCCAACCGATGGCGGAAACATCGGGGCATGGCACTGAGCGAAACAGATTGTCCAGATTTATACATAGATAGTTTATTTATTGGTTTCTAGGACCTCTTTTCCTAGCTTCGATTTCATCACAGCACAGAGAGCATCCTAGCCCTTTCCTTGCCTCAAGTTCACAGCAAGCTAAGCATATAAACAACTTAAGCACCTGTCACATACGTTAAAGTAACAGTCAATACACACAGTGTAAAGGTGAGCATACAAGTTTGATAGTAGCATATAGAGTTCGAAAGCGTTACGCATAACCAGCACGTACACAGAGTGAAATGAGGCATGTTAGTTATCGACATGAACCTATCGATACCAATGACTGCGGGTTGACTGCCCGAGGTAGTTCGCGATACATACTCACCACTGTGAGCCATGTAGGTAATTGTCCTTAACAACCCCCGAGTGAACGAGTGATGAGTCCAAACTAATAGTACTGCCGTTGCTAAGGCAGGTAGACAACATTCCATGTGTAAACATAACAAACAAGCATTCATTAAGTCACGTAATACATGCGGTAACGGTTAGCGTTTAAAGTATTTCGTAGTGTGTTCGATGTGATTTTGTATAAGTAACGTATGTAACACCTAAAAGTGCGTAAAGCAAAAAGGGATCGAGTATACTCACAGCGATTGATGGATTGAAGGGAGCGCTAGAGAGTAAGGTTAGCCTGAACAGATTGATAGTATAACGTTAAGCGACGCGTAAAACGATGCAAGGTACACGTGAGTCGGACAGCAGTTCGGTCCGATGGTAATCCGATCAGATGGCCAGTCGTGCGGGTGGTAGTCCGTTCGGACGGTCATCCGGTCGGATGACTGTTCGAGTGGATTGTTCCTTCCTTTGAGAAGGATGTGTTTGTGTATGATGACTTGACTTTTGAAGTTTTCGTTGTAGCATTTTGAAAACATTGAAGTACCTCTACCTTTCAGGTCGGTCGATCGGACGGTCGTTCGATCGGACGGCAACCCGTTCGGTTGGGCACTTCAGTGAGAACAGGTTCACAGCAGGTGGTCACTCGATCGGACGGTTGTTGGATCGGGTGGCATCCTTTGTGCATTGAACATGTTGAAAATTGTTTAAGTGTTGAAGCTTTGAAACATCACATATTCGGATGGTCGGTCGAAAGGGTGGTGACTCGATCGGACTGCAATCCGTTCGGTGTTCCAAAACTCTTGAAGCTTAATTTGAAAACTAAAAGTGGGGCCAAGGTGTAAGCCGTACGGGTGGCCGGTCGGTCGGGTGGCTGTCCGTTCGGACAGCAGTCCGTTCGGACGGCACTCCGTCCTGGTTTACCTGTTTGTCTTACACTTGGTTGTTTTGATAGTTTGTCGTCTTATCGAGATGTGTTGATATCGTGCTAACCAACAGAACTCCATCCTAAGTTCTAGTGACCCGATCGAACAGGAACCACCCAAGTTCAGTCAGTCCACCGGTTCAAGAAGGTTGTTCTTGGATAGCCCTGAATCAATAATCTCGTGGATGGAATACGGATCTTGAACCAACACAACCACAATAATGAGTAGTAAGTCGGCACAAGCTCCGATTCTATCGGTTTTGAGTGCATTGAGTGTAAAAGAGTTGAAAGAAAGATGGAAAACCATCTTTCAATCCTTTTTCTTGTGAATATGTTTAGATCTATGAAAGATCTTTGTTTGTTTATGTGGAAATCGGTTAGATCTAAGTTGTTCTTGGTGGATTGAGGCCAAAACATGAAGTTCTTCAAGAACACATGAAGACGGCATCCTAGAACACCTTGAATCTTGATGATTTCACGGTTAAAAGTTAAGATTCAAAAGATAGAAAGGTGTAGGAGTGCGTGTAGATTAAGGAAGTACAAGATTTAATACGAGATCTTACCGGGATTGCGAGAAATCGGAGAAAAAGCAAGGTTAGCGTGCCGGTCGGACGTCAGTTGCCAAAAGTAGAAAGAATGAAAGTGACAAGGGGTATTTATAGGGTTACCCAAAGTGGAAAGGAGAGAATAGGTTGGTCGCTCGGGTGGCACCTCGGTCGGGTGGCAGCCGGGCCGGGTGGCAGTTCAGTCGGCTGGCACCTGGCTCGAGTGCTTGGCGCGACGAGTTTTGCCGCTTCGATTTGCGTATAGCGTGTTGCGATGCGATTCGAGCAAGTGATGCGATAGAGTTGCTTTATCAAATTACTTTTAATCCCAACTACTATATCTAACATACAATCATCCTACTTTTCCTGCGTTTAGTGTTTGCGATTCGATTGCTATTGAGTTTCGATTGCGATTTGATTGATTACCACAACATAACATAAATAATGTAACACCCCGAAAATATAAAACTTTATATTGAAATTATAAAGTATAAAAAATATATATAAATAAATAATAAACTAACTTGGAATAAATAACCTTGTTAGTCATGAATCTTGTAGTAACAAAGAAACTTAGTAAAAAGCCCCTAATTAATAAAGGACTAATAGTTAAGGGACCAAAGTTGATAGAAATCAAACTTGTTATAATAAAACAAGAAAAATCAAAATCCAAACACACAAGTGTGTGTCTGGATCGATCTAGAAACACAGGGGGCGACCAACTCACCCACAAACCCTAGTCTTGCAATTTCCACCAAATTGAGGGCTCCAATCTAGTCTAAATCGAAATCTGAACATAGATTCGTGATCACCTCGTCAAAAGGATCATAAGGTATGCCAAATTAGGTTGTTTTGATTCAACTCAAATTCCTTGCATGTGATAGAAATCGAATGTTTAGCTTGATTTTGTGATTTATTGACTAATTAGAAGTGATATGATGTCTAAGGACAAACCCTAGATGATTTCTTGACAAAATCTTACATGATACTTGTAATCACCATTGTAGGTGATTGATGAGCTTGAAGAAACTTGATAAATGCTAAAGTTATATCTCTTGTTCTAGCACAATCTGAATTTAAGAAGTAATTTCAGAAATATTGATGTTAAGATATGTGTAAAGTTGACTAATTGAAGTGAAATTAGATGATAATTACAAGTCATGAACTTGGTAATGATTATGTGAAAATCTGACCCGCTAGGTGTTTGTTGAAATTCCTAAGTGGGGATTTAAATGTTAAAAATAGGATGAAAACGCAGATTTGATTATTGTTTATAATGATGCGTTAATAATCATGTAAAGAGTTCTAAACCAATTGTAAATTGAACTCTCTAGGCAAGGAGTCCGGACCGTCAAGCGGACAAGCCGGAGGGAATACGCGTGGGAAAGGTGTGCTCTAAAGGTATGCGACTTATAGTTTCGTTACATTATGTTTAATTGTTGGTCTTTATGTCGTTATGTTGAATTTAGCCAAACAAGAAAAGCACGTTAAGTCACGGAAGTGACAAAGCACCTAGACAAGTAAAACGTCAAAGCATGTACTAGAAATAGAGTTTGGATGTGTCTTGTAATGGTGATTCCCATCGGGCATCCAAACGGGTCAAAACAAGTTGAATTGTGAACATCGAGTCAATGACCATCACACGTTGATTGGTTAAAATCAAACGTAAGCCGTGTAGCGGACACGCTAAACTCGTTATAGAAAAATGAGCCCTTGATATGGGAAATTAGATTCGGATTTTATACTTGTCAAATAGTGTTATAAGGCATGTTTAAATTCTTGAAAACAAGCATGACAAATATTATACAAGAAACCCTCGAGAAGGGAGCTAAACGTCAAAATCGGTAAACACGGGAACGGGCGAAATGGCCTAAAACATGTGATGGCAACAATACAAGTTGTGGAACTTGTGAACAAACGAGTCGGATAAGTAAGAGGCCGAATTGTAAACCAAATCCTTTTGAAATGGTAATTTTATGCAATTCGAGTTGATAAACGTGTCCGTAATTCAATTACGGTCGTGTAGGAAAAAGAATGACGTAAAACGGACTTGTGTAGCGAAAGTTATGCAAGTTTGAAGTTTGTATTTGATTTATGTGAGCTGGAAATGTGCAGCAACAAGTTTTAAACAAGTGGCTGTGAAAAAGGGGGATAGGTGGGGCGTCTAGCCCCTAGGTGGGGCGTCTAGCCCCCTGATTCCGAAATTTTTTAATTTTTGTTCATTTTGACTCATGAAACCTGTTTATACCCTTTTTAGCATTGTCAAAACTAACATTTTATTTGGTTTTGACCTTAGGTGATGATGGTCTAACCCGGATGGTGATCAAGTAGTTATCAAGAACCGAACGCACTAAACAAAGCTTCCGCACTTAATCTATTTTGTTTTAAGTATTATGTAGAAACTTGATATTATGTCTTGAAAGTTTAATTAGTAGGATTATAACTTGAATATTATGATCATGTATGGTCTTAAAACCATGAAACATTTTTGTCACCTCGAAATTTTTGTACTAAATGCATGTGATATATTATTAATTTCTGTTAGTTAAAGTTGGGTCTTACAAGTTGGTAATCAGAGCTAAGGGTTGTCAATAAAGTGTGTTCGGTTCAAGCTTGATCAAACATCCGGCAAGAATTAGTTATTTTAGTAGATTTCATTAAAACATTAGAAAATGAATACGATTGGATGTGCATGGGAAGAGTGCGTAATACACTCAAACCCGGAAAGTGCACCAAACATGAATGGTTTAAGCAAGTTGCAAACTTGGCTAAACCAAAACTAAAGATGCGAAAGATATAAAATGAAATGTTTAATAATTAGCAAAAACATTTCAGATTCAAGATGGCCGATGAAGGCAATAATGATACGGTGCCTATAGTCACCGAACAGATGAAAGAAATGTCCGGTGTAATCGGGGGCGAATCAGCATCTCAATTAACTGAAGAGATGGAAGCTAAAATTTCCGAGGAAGTCAGAAAGACAATAGAAGCCAGTCTACCGCAGTTCGCCGAGAGACTACAAACCACAATTTTGCTAGCAGTAGAGGATATGATAACTGAATTAAAAGATAGTCTCTCACAAGAAAAAGATGACGGGAGTGAGTCGGATGTGGACCCAAGACCCGTAAAGAAATCAAAGCTTGATACTCCAAAAGAGAAGGAAAGGTCTTCCTACATGACAGCCGCAGAGGCTAAAGCTGAACCTGATATCATTTCAGGTATGTTTCTTGTAAATTAAAGTTTAGCACAAAGATCATTTCGATACGAGTGCGAATAATAGTTATATATGGACGTATATGAGTAGTGAGACGAGTAAACCTTGTGAAAGAAATATACATATATATATATATATATAAGCATAAACAGAAGTGATCAAGTAAAGATCGAGCCAAAAGTAATCATGATAAATATTTCCATGGGAAGGGGTGCGTGCACACTCGAACCCGAGAACGTAATGAAAGATAAGCGTCATAATGGAGAGAAGTGTAATAACGCCCGAACCGGGGGAGTTTGCAATAGTAATAGATGACAAGGACATGGTTATAGATTAAGCCGAACCAAATGAAACATATAGAAACATCGTTTATGTCAACAAACGATGTGGATAAATGTCATACAACAAGGTGAAACAATAACATGAAAAGAATAGAATTGTTAGTGTAACAGTGATTAAGGTAAAAAAAAAAATCGAGAGACTAAGATTTGGATAGGAATATCCTCGAGAAAGAAACTAAATGGGTAATATGTACTATTCATTGCTGTAAATAATGAAATACCAATAAATTTGGATTTACAAACTCGGGTATGGGTAGATACCCAAGTACCATGTTATTAATAAAACCCTCCTGAGGAAGAACGATAATCACATTGATGGGGGTGATTATATAAAAGAATTAGTAAGATAAACATTATGAAAGCATTAGAATAAGAGCGGGTAAACCCCAGAAAGCTGAATAACAATAGCAGTAGTTTACCAAATAAGACTTGAGAAATGGGCCTTCGGGACATTAGTAAAAGAAACAGACCTAAGGGTCGATAACAAAAGAAAGATGGTGTTCGGATTAAATAAGTAAAGTTCTTGATAATAAAGGTAAACGGAAGCCGAATAATGGGAGCATATTACGTTAAGATAATGAGCCCAAGGGAAGGGATGAGAATCAAGGTAAAAAAAATATAAATCGACAATTTAGAATGTCAAAGCATAGGGATAAAGTTAACTGTCATAAGTGATGGAACTCACACGAACAAGTCAAAACGAGACGAGTGAAAGAATAAAAGACTTGGTTGAGTAAAAGCAGTGGATTTTGCTGATACGATCAAATAAATCGAGAAACAAAGTCTCAAAGAATGCCGGAAAGGTTGCTATGAAAATAATTTCTGTAAAATACCCAGTTGATAGGTATGTTTTCAGATATATGTGTAACCAACATCAAGAACGCGAATTAAAAGTCGAAAGACTCGGATTAAGAGTTATGACTAAGAAGACGATAAAATTTTGCAAAAATAGAAATTTCTCTAGTCATGTTCAACTACTTTAATGTTGGCGGGCTGAATAAAGTATAATGAGTGATATCCCAGGCAAGAACAACCCAAATAATGAAAGTGTAAAATATTATTGAATCTATGTGATAAGTCATAAAAGAGTATGGAAAGGAAAAAAAAAAGCAAACCAATGAAACCGAGGTGTTGAAAACATCAAAATCAAGAACCCGGGTAACGGGTTGAAAGGAAGTAGAGACATAAACTAAATAGCGGAATGAGTGGGATAAACCTACGCGAAAAACTATGTAAGAAGTCATAGAGTTGAAAAGATAATCCGAAAGAAAATGAGTTTATTCTTAGACTACGGTCGAGGTCAAGCAAGTTTCAAAAGAGAAAATAAACTATTTTAAACATAAAAAGGGAAGGGTGCCTAGACGCCATATCTATCCATATATATACTATTAAATAAAGACATGAGTAGAAGATGATCTACGGAAATTGCTATACCCTTCGGATTATAAGCGATATAAAGGTCTACGGGATCAAAATGACCCTCGGGTCACAAATACCAAAGAAACAAACAATGGGGTCTCACCTTAAAAAGGTGAAGATCTAATAAAATAGTCTACGGGGCTAAGTAAAGGAACCTACGGGTCGATAATATAAAGCGTGGGAACCAGTTATGATTTTCCACGTAAAATAATAACGGAGAAGAATAATTCTTGCCGTCAAATTTTGATATGATTGATTGGCAAGTGATCAAGAGAAAAACATTCAACTAAAATCTGGTTTTAGTAAGAAACGATGTTCTAACACATATAAATATTATGTGAGAAATTAGAAAATGGTTAATGCTAAATAATATAGGTCTTAACGCCGAAAGGTGTAAGACGAGGCATTCGAAGGAAAGATTCTTAATAATGAAAAGCCGATGTAAAACTTAAACATGACGTGATGCGATGCGACCATAACCATAAAAGTGATATAGAATATAATCATGTTATAGCGCAAGTTATGGGATAGGAGATTATAAACTCACATAAGTCCGATTGTGGCAAGGGGGTAGACCCAAACTAACGGGGCATAAGATGACGGCAAAATAGTATACCCGAATGACGAGGTATGAGGTAAAATGGTGACTAATCAGCCTAGCTAGTAAAGCCATTTATTGTCAAAGTAATGTTGTGGCCAATGTTAAGCGTTCGGCAATACAGGATTAACGTGAAGTAAACATGCCGACGGACATTGTGACCGGGTGGTCAAGAGATAACTCGGTCAAAAAGGCGACAAAGATAGGAAATCAATGATAAAAGGTTACAGTCCATGAGGACATGTGTCTAAAAGACACACATGACAATACGAATGAAAAACTTTATATTGGAAAATAAAGAAGGCCTTGAAAAACAAAACTGAGATAGTTAGGTCCAAACCAAAGGACTACTTAAAGAAGGTTTCGGGGACGAAACCCTTTTTAAGGGGGGTGGACTTGTAACACCCCGAAAATATAAAACTTTATATTGAAATTATAAAGTATAAAAAAATATATAAATAAATAATAAATTAACTAGGAATAAATAACCTATTTAGTCATGAATCTTGTAGTAACAAAGAAACTTAGTTAAAAGCCCCTAATTAATAAAGGACTAATAGTTAAGGGACCAAAGTTGATAGAAATCAAACTTGTTATAATAAAACAAGAAACATAAAAATACAAACACACAAGTGTGTGTCTGGATCGATCTAGAAACACAGGGGGCGACCAACTCACCCACAAACCCTAGTCTTGCAATTTCCACCAAATTGAGGGCTCCAATCTAGTCTAAATCGAAATCTGAACATAGATTCGTGATCACCTAATCAAAGGGATCATAAGGTATGCCAAATTAGGTTGTTTTGATTCAACTCAAATTCCTTGCATGTGATAGAAATCGAATGTTTAGCTTGATTTTGTGATGTATTGACTAATTAGAAGTGATATGATGTCTAAGGACAAACCCTAGATGATTTCTTGACAAAATCTTACATGATACTTGTAATCACCATTGTAGGTGATTGATGAGCTTGAAGAAACTTGATAAATGCTAAAGTTATATCTCTTGTTCTAGCACAATCTGAATTTAAGAAGTAATTTCAGAAATATTGATGTTAAGATATGTGTAAAGTTGACTAATTGAAGTGAAATTAGATGATAATTACAAGTCATGAACTTGGTAATGATTATGTGAAAATCTGACCCGCTAGGTGTTTGTTGAAATGCCTAAGTGGGGATTTAAATGTTAAAAATAGGATGAAAACGCAGATTTGATTATTGTTTATAATGATGCGTTAATAATCATGTAAAGAGTTCTAAACCAATTGTAAATTGAACTCTCTAGGCAAGGAGTCCGGACCGTCAAGCGGACAAGCCGGAGGGAATACGCGTGGGAAAGGTGTGCTCTAAAGGTATGCGACTTATAGGTTCGCTACATTATGTTTAATTGTTGGTCTTTATGTCGTTATGTTGAATTTAGCCAAACAAGAAAAGCACGTTAAGTCACGGAAGTGACAAAGCACCTAGACAAGTAAAACGGGTCAAAGCATGTACTAGAAATAGAGTTTGGATGTGTCTTGTAATGGTGATTCCCATTGGGCATCCAAACGGGTCAAAACAAGTTGAATTGTGAACATCGAGTCAATGACCATCACACATTGATTGGTTAAAATCAAGCGTAAGCCGTGTAGCGGACACGCTAAACTCGTTATAGAAAAATGAGCCCTTGATATGGGAAATTAGATTCGGATTTTATACTTGTCAAATAGTGTTATAAGGCATGTTTAAATTCTTGAAAACAAGCATGACAAATATTATACAAGAAACCCTCGAGAAGGGAGCTAAACGTCAAAATCGGTAAACACGGGAACGGGCGAAATGGCCTAAAACATGTGATGGCAACAATACAAGTTGTGGAACTTGTGAACAAACGAGTCGGATAAGTAAGAGGCCGAATTGTAAACCAAATCCTTTTGAAATGGTAATTTTATGCAATTCGAGTTGATAAACGTGTCCGTAATTCAATTACGGTCGTGTAGGAAAAAGAATGACGTAAAACGGACTTATGTAGCGAAAGTTATGCAAGTTTGAAGTTTGTATTTGATTTATGTGAGCTGGAAATGTGCAGCAACAAATTTTAAACAAGAGGCTGTGAAAAAAGGGGCTAGGTGGGGCGTCTAGCCCCCTGATTCTGAAATTTTTTAATTTTTTGTTCATTTTGACTCATGAAACTTGTATATACCCTTTTTAACATTGTCAAAACTAACATTTGATTTGGTTTTGACCTTAGGTGATGATGGTCTAACCCGGATGGTGATCAAGTAGTTATCAAGAACCGAACGCACTAAACAAAGCTTCTGCACTTGATCTATTTTGTTTTAAGTATTATGTAGAAACTTGATATTATGTCTTGAAAGTTTAATTAGTAGGATTATAACTTGAATATTATGATCATGTATGGTCTTAAAACCATGAAACATTTTTGTCACCTCGAAAGTTTTGTACTAAATGCATGTGATATATTATTAATTTCTGTTAGTTAAAGTTGGGTCTTACAAATAAACATGCACAAGTAACACATAAGGCACACACACGTATAATAATAACCATAATGCGTAATTCGAATTGCGAGTGCGATTGCGATAGCGATAAAGCGATTAAACATGCGATTATTAATAGATACTCCACATAATACAACTAAAGCGAAAATAAAATAGACTAACTACAAATCAAAGAAGTCAAAACAGGAATTGAACAAGGAGAGACAGATCGAAATTAGCAATCTTTTCTTCCTTTGACTTCAATCTTGACTTTAACTTTGACTTTCGAAACACGGGGTGTTACATATCATGTGTAGTACGCTGGATATCATGTTAAAGTTCATAAATCCTATCTTGTTGCATTTTTTAGCCGGCAAAGGAAACACTTTTATTCAAACAAAAAGCTTCACTCCTAGAAAGTAGTTAAGAGGAGCAGGTAGTCAGGTACATCAGAACTCAAAGAGACCAACTCAAACGAGACACCAAACAACCAGAATGCACTTAGCCAAAATCCAGACTAGAAAAAATGTTCCAGTCCTCCGGTGTGAGGTTGCTTATGCGGCATCTCTTCACCATCCACCAAAAGGACGTGACCTTAATATCCTCCAAAAGCGAGTGAGCCGAGTTGTGTTTCTTGTTAAAAACTTTTTTGTTGTGGTTGGACCAGATTATCCAAAGCGTTAGCAGGAATATCGCGTAGACGACCTGTTTTCTTCCTACTTCCCAGTTCCACTGCAGTGATCAAGCATGTGTTGCACCGAACCAAACGTACTCGGGACCGACACCTGCATCCATCCACACACTAACCGTTACACCGACTTGTCAAAGGTGCATTGACTAGCAAATGGTCTACTGTTTCATTATGGGTTCCACATGCCAGACAGTGGTGGATCTAGGATTCCGACCAAGCGGTAACGTTTTATCAAATAAGCGGTAACGAAATCGAAAAAACGTCAAATTTTTCCAAAATTTACACTAAAAACGTCAAAATTTTTCCGGCCAAGCGGTAGCGGATGCCACCCCTTGGCCCATGGTAGATCCGCCCCTGATGCCAGACATAAGCCATTGCTAAACGACACGTTTCTGGCAGCTAAAGCCACAGCCGCCAGAATCCTTACTTTAACCGCCCTCCACCCAAAAAAATAACTTCGGGAACCACAATTTTGCTCCAAAGAAACCTGTTCGGATCCTCATTAGCTTCCAACCTGCTCTCTAGGTCAGCTCTGACTTGTTTCACAGAGAATGCCTCTTTGCCCCTGTTGGTTTTCCAACCCCAAGTGTCTCAGGTCTCCTTGAGCCTGACTTGCCCCAACATAGTTTGCATACTGACCACTTGATCTGTTCTGCAGCCGTGTGAGGGAGCTCGGGAACACTGAAAATCCCAGCAAACTTCGTCTCCATCTTTCTTCTAGCAGTCCATTACCATGGCAGTTCATATTTTTTTGTCAACAATTTTTTCTATATTTATTGTCAATTATTTTTGTTAATACAGTATGCCTTTTTTTTCGGATCGAACATGAATAAGATAAAGAGAAGAAAAACGAGTTTCAGCTAATATATCAAAATCTTGTTTCAAATGATCCAAACCACCAAAAAACCAATCTAAAAATGGCATGGGCAGGACTAAAGCAGGGTTGCACCATTCTGGACGGACGCGCGCCTTGCATGTTTCGGGCATGCGTTTTTTTTTCTTTGCGCTAAGGCATTAGGCGTGCGGCACGCCCTTTGCGCCTTAAGTGCACCTTGAACCTTTAACAACTTAGGTTTATGGGAGTAAAATGATTACTGCACAATTTTTTAGTAGCAGTTGTATAAGTATCAGATGGAATGTTTGTGTAATTTGCAGTTTTTTCATGATTTTTGAAGGCTGGATGGGGATGTTCCGGGTGGTGCAGTCTAAAAGGAGAGCAGCTTTACAGAAGCATGTATGTGACTTGTTACTTTTCCTATTCTTACAGAAACTTTGTAACAATCATATCCCTTTTATCGTTAATTTAATTTTGATTGTTGAGTGTTTATTGGGTTTTGTGGCCTGAATGAGTTTCATAGAAGGTTGATTTGGTTTTTATGACAATTTTCTCTCATTGGATTTGCTTTTTAAGACAATTTTCTCTCCTTGGATTTGCATTTCATAACTCCTCATATTTGTTACTGATTTTGTTAATATTTTTAGAGGAAAATAATATACTTTAATGCTATGAATCATATATTTTACTTTTTTTGGGGGTTTATTTAATAACTGATAGTGTTTAGAGGTAGTTCACATAGGTGTTCAAGGCATTCTTTTGATATAAAATGTTGAAATCATGTATATGTAGACTAATTCTTGCTTTGCCTAATTGTTCTTTATGCATGTATATTGTTGAAATTTGCTAATCAGATACAAATTGTCAGTTTATCTATAATGTTCGTGTCGATAAGCGAGTCAGGTAGATCAAGTAAGGTTAATATGGGTTTGGCTGAAACAATTCAATTTTTTTCGTCAAAGCGGGTCGGATCGTGCATGCTGTTTAATTGGTGATATTTAAATACGGGTCTTAACGGTTAGCCTACACGCCAACACTTTTGTTGCCTTTATTTTAATTATGAGTGATATTTTACTGGGTACGTTTGCTTGTTTGAATAACTAATGTTTTTAAGTATCGGGTGGATTGCTAAGCCCTTTGGACCCGTGTTATTTTTAAATAGGTTTTTAATTTATACCGGGTCAACCCGTTTGAGATTAAACAAAACCTTAATTGTCTTGTTTTAGGTAAATGAGTCAAATTCTTTATTTTAATGTTTATGTTTTAGGTAAATGAGTCAAATTCTTTATTTTAATGTTTATTTAGGGATACTAAGTTAATATTACAAAAACAAAAGTTAGTATACATGCTCAAAATCGTCAACCAAACTTTGTTGTTTTAAGAAATCAAAATAATAGTGTTCTTTTAAATTGGTTTTCCAAAGCACAAGTGTGATTTCTCAGTTTTAAGATCAAATTATGGTGTCCGATTGGTTAGAATTACCATTGAGGAAATTGGTTAAGAAACAAACAAGGTCGTAGCACAATGATAATGTAATGTAAAAACGATGATATTGTAGGGTTTTATGACGTTTAAACGAGATGGAAATTAAAACTGTGTAAAATGTTGTCTCCGCCGCATCGCGCGGGCACCCTACCAGTGTAGAACAATGCAATACGTGAAAAGTAAACATGTGAAATGGGAACATGGAGATGATGGGAAATGTAACAGGTGCAGCTAATGCTGGAAAATAGGAACGAATGCAACATCTTCTTCAAATCGCATGGGCTTCCTTTTGTTACTGGTGGGCCTGATTGATGGCTGTGCGGCCCGAACTGCTGAGCCCAGTTCATTACGTGGGCCTGGGCTGCTGGTATCATTTTGTATATCTCTTGTCAAGACTACTAAAACTCGTGGAAAGACACCAAAAGAAATACGTCGACTTTACTCGCAGATCTTGTTAAGAGATAATATTAGTTTAGGGGTATTATAGCATTTTGTTAATTGGGGTGTTAGATATATATCATGTTATCCCCCCGCTTGTGGCCTAGTGATAGGAGACTTGGGTTTTTCAATGGAGACTCAAGTTCAATTCTCACTTGTGTCATATTGGGGTGGATATTGTGCAATGATGATGACAAACCCACCGAGGGGGGTTTGATCCTGAGCCGCACCCCGGTTTTCATTCGGCTGTTACTTCAACGAGGCTTCTCGTGTGGAGACAGTACGGTTTTCGAGGGAACGCCGTAACCAAGTCTGACCAACCCAGTGTGGGCCCGGTTAAGACAACGTAGTCTGGGCAGATCTTGGCTAGGGCCGCCGTTTAGACGATGTGACATTGGGTTACTCAAAAAGAAAGTCACCGTTAAAAAAAAAGTTATATATCATGTTATGTATTGGCTTTCAATTGGATCTAATAAATACAATTGCAAGTTACGTAATGAATCTCTTTAGATCTTTACTGCCACTAAAAAAAATAAAGGATACTAGTTTAAGAAAGTTACATTTCTACCGTGCATGCAATATATTCATGTTAAAATAAACAAAAATTATTCTGTTATAATTACTTATCCTGTTGTTGTGGGGTGGGGGGGGGGGGGGGGGGGGTATTGCATGGACCTCCCGGCCGCTGGAGTGAACCCACTCCACAAGCTAGCTCAGCCCCATAGCTGCCTGGCGGTTAATACCCTCCATGCTCGCTTCTTGGCAGAAACCAGTCGTACCAAGACTCGAACTCTCTTAGGAAGAGGTGGGTGAGGCTGGCCAACTGGGCTACCCCAGTTGGTTTAATTACTTATCCTGTTAATGTCAAATAATAACTATTTATGAGAGCATGAGTGTAAGGCAGTGGACATTTTTTTTTATAAATCTATAGATATAATTGTACGTCATTTGGTATTATGAGAATCAGCTGAAAGGTTTATGGAAGCATACTCATGTGTGGGCAGGAAGGACCACCGTTCAGAGCACGTTTAATCCGGAGAAAGAAAATCATATATCTATATAGTGGCAGGATCTGGAGAAAACGCTTAAAAGTGTGAAAATGATGAGAACGATTTTGGTGTTGACATGTGGCGTTGATACTAACTTACACTAAGACCATGTGTAGTGGGGCGTTTTTTTTTTTTAAAAATTCAAAAAAAATGCCCAAAAACGCCTCCCCTCCCATTACATAGGGCGTTATTTGGCAACTTTTTTGAAAAAACTGGACTCTAGCGTTTTATTTAAAACGCTCAAACAAACAATTCGCAAGGCCAATGGGAGTGGTCCAAGGTTTGACTAGCCAATCACTTTTCCCCACATGCTCTGACAACTTTTGAATAATGCCCCATATTTCGTGTGTGTGTCTTCAACATAGGGGTGAAATATGTAGTGTATGTTTTGTGTACATGTTTCATGTCCCACTTGCATGGGCGTTATTGGAATAATGCCCCACTACACCACTTTTGCAATAATGCCCCATGCTGACTGGGATGACACGTGTCGAATATTGTCAAAAATCTCATCCATATGTCACTCACATGCAAAAGACGATGAACATGTAAGTCATGCATATTCCACCATCTTTTTTAAACTCTCGTAACTTTTCTATACATGATTATTTTTTTAAAAAAATTACACAATGAAATCGAGTGTTTTATTATCTTTCCAACGAGTATACTATTGCTATACTTTTAAATTAAAAAAATCACATGAACTGGGTGTTCAATAAAAACGCCATAAAAACACCAAGTTCAAACAATCGCATGAAAATATCCAGTTGAAAACGCCATAAAATACCCAGTTTAGAAAAACACTATGAAAAATTCAGTTGAAAACGCCATAAAAACACTCATTTCAGAAAAACACCATGAAAAACTTAGTTGAAAACGCCATAAAACACCAAGTTCAGAGAAAAAACATAAAAACATCAAGTTCAGAAAACACCATAAAACTAGGTAAAAACGCCATAAAAACACAAAGTTGAAAACACCATAAAAAACTCAGTTCATTTTTTTCGAAAAGTATATCAATGGTATACTCGTTGAAAGATAAAAAAAACGCTGGATTTTATGCTCTAATTTTTTTTAAGAAAATAATCATGTATAAAAAGGTTATGGATGTTTTAAATATGATGAGGGAAATGACATGTGATTAGCATGTGCATCCTTGTTTGAATCTTCTCAATTTACCCCTTCTAGTAGTTGTAAGGTTTCCATTATTTACAAAAAACGCTACCGCATCAATCTTAGCCACAAATCACAAAGATCTTGTGGCTGAAAAACGTTCTCACCGTTTTCACAATTTCAGTCGTTTTCTCCTGAACCAATTTCTCTCTCTCTCTCTCTCTCTCTCTCTCTCTCTCTCTATATATATATATATATATATATATATATAACCCATAGAAAACATAAACTTATATCTTATCATTCTCAAAATTTATGACTTAAGCCCATTAGGTATAACTCAATACCCACAGCCACAACAACAACAAAAATAAAATAATAACAATGACTCAATGAGCCGCAAACATCAAACAACGCAAGCGGCAAGGTCTGAAGTCTGATCGCCGACGTTCTTCAATCAGCACTTTCCACCACCGTCAGTCACCACCACACAACTCATAAGGCTCTGCCGCCTCTGAAGTGTTCATGTATGTCGTATGTGTGTTTTTTTTAAACTTTCTACAATTTTAGCTCGAATTGATTATTTAGGTGTTTATTTGTTAGAATTAGGTGAATGTTAAGCCCTAATCGGGAATTGTTACATGTTAATTGTTATAAACTTTGTTGGAAATTGGGGGTTTTGTTGATTGAATTAGACTTGTTAGACTTTATTAATTAATAAATTGATAGTCTTGTTAATTGTTACTTGTTGGCTTGTTAATTTTCAGAAATAATGGTTCTTAAACAAGCATCCAGAGGTCAAAAAGAGAAAACGAGTTGAAGAATGGTCTGAATGCAAGGATAGCATCATAAATTATCAGTTAGCTATTATCCTATTACGGTATGTTATTCACTCATTTGAATACTATAATTTTGTTAATATGGTAATTGCAATATTTATTGCTATAACTTTAATCGTTGCTTAAAAATTAGTTATATTATCTATACCGTTAATGTTGAATTGAGAGATGGCATTTGAATTCTTAGGTCTGACCCTGACCCTAGGGTCTATAATAATTACATTTTTATTTAAACAAATAGGTTATTTTTCTTAAGGCGTTATTATGAGTTCTACTCTATATGTTTTTTAAGATAGTATCTTGTTATCTATTTATGTCGGTTTTTGGTTTATTTGGGTTATTTGAATACGATTATCTATATTTGAAAATTTTAAAACAAAAATCAGATTTGAATCGAATTCGAATTGGAACTTCAAAACCCATTCGAATTCAGATTATTTTAATAACACGAAATATTAATATATTTTATTAGAGTAACTAAGTACACAAAAGGCATACAGCATATGATGCATGAGCCTCGGTATGTCAAATCAACCACGTGTCTACTTGTGCTTTAGAGACAAAACCTAGTTTCGATCTGATGAATATATTGATTGATGCACACACATTGTATGTATTGAGATCATCAACCCCCTCATGTGTTTGCGTTGTTTGATGAATATTCTATAGCTTCTTTACATATAAAACACGCAATTCTCAAGGTGGGTGGTGCATGGTGATGCTGCTTGTCGTCCAAGGCTGCAGCCTAAACACTTGCTTTGACTTGAAATATTCTATATATAATGTTATCAATAAAAGTGTGAATATAGTTAACCACTAAAACTTGTCACATATATGGAGTATAAAGATCATAATATCATATAGATGTTGCTTAACTTAAATAGAAAATGTAATTATATTACTTGGAGAATAACCTTTTTTTAAGTAAAAATGCTAAATGAGTAGAAGAATCTATATTACGTTAACGTTAGTAAGCTTTAATCCTTTTATAGGAGCATGTTAGACTGGTTAGTGTCTAAAAATTAATAATAGCATTTACACTTAACTTTGTAAAAAAAGTATTGAATTTAAGTATGTAAATAAAAAGTTAAAGCTCAAGGAAAAAAGAAAAAAAAAAGAACTCAAATATGTTTTTGATAAAAGGCAACATTTGGTCAATCATACTTTCCTTTTTTATCGTTTCGAGTAGTCGATCGTACATGTAAATATGCAAACGGATGATGAAAGTAATGTAAATGCCATATAAATTAAGCAAGTCATGCATGGGAAACAAAAATATAAATACGATCAAATGTTGTCAGAAATTAAAAGAAAATAATGTTTATTTTAGATAATAAAGTAAAATAAATATGTAGGCAGAAAATAAGTATCCAAAGAAGGGTTGATTCAAGATTAATTATCGAATCTCTGACCTAAATGACCATTGCCCATTGACCATATTTTGGTAATTTCCATGTGTTTTTAATTTGTCATGTTTTTTTTTTTTTTTTAAACGAGAACTTCATTAAAAACGACCAGCCCGAGAGAAAAAAGAACCCGGACGGCCAAACCAACAACAAAAACTAAGCAAATTTACACCACCTATCCCAAGATAAATCTATACATTTCGATCTAAATTTAAACCAAAGATAACTAACTGACTTGATCGAGCAGAAAACTTCCTCGGCCTTCGGCTGCTTCCCACAAAAGATCAATTCGTTCCTCGCCTTCCAAATCAACCAACAGGTAACAATAACAATGCCTTGATACATAACCTGCTCCTTCCCTTTTAACCCACAGTGACGATGCGCTTCCATGATGTCTTTGAAGGAGAAAGCAACTAGATAAGGGACCTTACACCACCTACTCACCTTGGACCATACTTCCGCCGCGAAACAGCAAGCAGTGAACAAGTGAACCGCTGTTTCGTCCCCTTAAGCACATAGCGGACAGCTAACATCAGCAACTTGAATGTTCCGTTTAACAAGCTCTAACCTCGTCGGCAACCGCTCCATCTCCGCCCTCCAGGCGAAAACATTACATTTCAAAGGGAGCCAAGAACACCACTCCCAAATGAACCTATTGCTAGAATTACATTCGGGATCCAACAGGCTTTTAGCGGACTTGAGGCTGAACTCCCCCGACTCATCACCATCTTTCAAAGGGAGCCAAGAACACCACTCCCAAATGAACCTATTGCTAGAATTACATTCGGGATCCAACAGGCTTTTAGCGGACTTGATGCTGAACTCCCCCGACTCATCACCATCCCAACGCCATTTGTCATGATCCTCGGACAAAGAAATATCACGGAGAAGAGAACAAAGATCCAACCATTCTGCTAATTCCTCATTATTGCACGGCGGTTTTTTCCACTTCCACGAAGCCTCCGGGTTCGAAACGGGCCTCACAATCCGATCCCGAACGCAACATTTTTTATCAAGTTCGAGCTGGAAAAGGTTCGGAAAGCAAGACCTAAGCGGATCCTTCATCATCCATGGGTCCAACCAGAACGCAATGTCTCTGCCATTGCCAACGATACCTCTCATGAACTGCATAAAAAGATCCTGGCCCCGCAATGGTTTAGACACAACTTTCACAATGTTACCCCACACTCCACCCAAGGCCCTCCTATGAGGAAGGAAACCCCAATCCCTCCTGTTGCCATGAACTGCCGAGATCACTTTCACCCACAAATTGTTTTTATCAGTTTTGAACCTCCAAGCCCACTTCAAAATCAGAGAAGTATTAATGGACCCGAGCTTCCGCAACCCGAGACCACCTTGGGCAATGGGAGACGCCACCCTATCCCAAGAAACCCAACGCATCTTCCTGTCCGTACCTGTACCACCCCAAAGGAACCTCCTAACAATCGCCTCAAGTTGATTAACAACCCCCACCGACGCCTTGTAGAGAGAAAAAAAATAATTCGGCAAACATTCCAAAACCGACTTAATGAGCGTGATCCTCCCGCCTATAGACAAAACCGACGCCTTCCAAAGCGAAAGTCTAGATTCAAAAATCTCCACTACCGGACTCCAATTTGCAATTCGATTCATATTAGCTCCCACAGTTAACCCCAAATACTTGAAAGGGAAATAACCCGTGTTGCACCCAATCCGCGAAGCTACCAAATCCAACTCCGAATCGGGCACCCCAATACCATAAATATTCGACTTATCCAGGTTAATTTTAAGCCCTGAACAAATATGAAAGCCCCTCAGGATCCTAATCACATTTATAATACTCTCCTCCGACCACTCCCCGACAATAAGGGCATCATCCGCATAAAGTAAATGAGACAAAACAGGCCCGTCATTCGGAAGCCTAACACCCGGAACTACTCCGATCTCAATTGCCTTCTCAAAATAGCACGAAAGAACCTCCATCACAATAAGGAAAAGAAACGGAGACAACGGATCTCCTTGCCTCATTCCTTTATAACCTTGAAAATCAAACGTCGGAGAACCATTTACCAAAACCGCCGCTCTAGCCGAAGAAAGAATCCCATGAACCCAATCACACCATAAGGGAGGAAATCCCATTTGCGCCATGGCCATCTTAACGAACCCCCAGTTCACGTTATCATACGCCTTTTCGAAGTCGACTTTCAATAAAAACGCCTTCTTTTTGCTTTTCCTGATCCAATTAATGGTTTCATTAATAATGAGCGGACCATCAAGAATAAACTTACCTTTAACAAAGGCCGATTGATTCTCCGAGATAACCGAAGGAAGGACCTTTTTCAGCCGATTCGCTAAAACCTTGGAGATAACTTTATTAATAGCCCCAACTTGACTAATCGGTCGAAACTCATGCAGGCTTGACGCATCTCTCACCTTGGGAATGAGAGTAATGAACGAAGAGGCACACCCTCTACTAAGCACCCCCTAGAATGGAATTCGTTCAAAACCCCCATGAAATCTGCTTCAAAAACATCCCAAAAATGCTTAAAAAGTTAAAATTCAGTCCATCAGGGCCTGGGGCACGATCCCCACCACAATCCGCCACAGCAGCCTTAATTTCTTCCAAGCTAAAACCAGCCACTAAACTACTAGCCTCCTCCGGACTAATTTTCTTAATATTCTCACAGTAAACGAAAGGTCGATTAACCAGTTCTTCTTTGAATTTGTCCCGGAAAAATTCAAAAACATTCTTCTTTATTCTAGTCGGTTTAGCGCACCACGAACCGTTTATCTGTAACCCATGAATTTTATTACTAGCCCTCCTGCAATTAATCATAGCATGGAAAAATTTCGAGTTTTCGTCGCCCGCTTTAGCCCATTTAATGCGAGAACGCTGCTTAAGATCCTTAGTCTTATTTTCCTCCAACTCCTTAATAACCCTGCCGTTTTCCGCAAGGATCCATTCTTCATCGTCGCCTAAATCTCTAATCTCCATAATAGTCTCCAACTCCTCTAACTCCATCCTAGCTTTAGCTTCAGCCTCTCCTTCCTTTTTTAACAACTCATCCCTCCACTCCCTCACCTGATTCCTTATGAACTCGAATTTTTTTAACAAGCGAAGGTCCGCCGGCCCGACCCAATCAAACTTCGAAGCCGCTTCTCTAACCATAAGGTCATACCCCGGACGACAAATCCAAGAATCAAACACCCGGAAAGGTTTAGGCCCGAAGTTAGATTCCTTAGTAACTAAAACGATAGGACAGTGGTCCGACAACCCCTTGGGCAAGGCTCTCAAACAGGCTTCCGGCCACAAACCAAAAAAAAAACCGGACACATAAGAAACCTGTCGATCTTACTCAATTTTCTTCCCTCCTTGGCCCACCTAGTAAACTTCCTATCTTTCATGTTGTATTCCAGCAACCCAGCATTGTAAATGAAAGTGTTAAATAACCTGGCACAAACGGAATTAAAACGGGTATTAAGCCTCTCCTCCGGGGCCCGAACAGCATTAAAGTCGCCAAGTAAGACCCACAGCCCCAACGACTCATCGATTTCACTTAACAGCCGATCCCACAACACTCTTTTGGACTGGAGGTCCTAAGGAGCATAGACATTCACTATATTCAAACGATGGCCACCCCCTTTTATCTTCCCTCTAACCACCAAAAAATTCCTGTCTTTGACCGAGTCTTCCATCCCGAACAAATTTTTGTCCCACACACTAACTAATCCCCCCGACTAACCAGTGGACTCCACCCACTCAAAACCAAAGTCCTTCCCACCCCATAACCTCGAAATACCCAAACTGTCCAAGGAAGAACACTTAGACTCTTGAAACGCCGCAAAACTAATTCCAAATTTAGCAACAATCCCTTTGATCCACCTAGCTTTCTCCCCACCCCCCAGACCTCTGACGTTTAAAGAAAGGAAATTCATGGGTAAAAATCATTAATACCTTTCCCCAGAATAACCTTTTTGACGAGCTCCTCTTTGTTCCCCAGCTCCATGCCCAATCGAACCCCTAACCTGACCGTGGCACTGGCCTCCAGATCCACCGTGTTGTCACCACAGAAAGCACCAGCTTCCACTTCCGTTTCCTTGTTCTACGACGACGATGAAACCTCCGGATCCATCCTGTTATTTTGATCGAAAGGAACCCCACCTGTGGGTGTCTGAACGGAACCTGTACCATATTCCCTTGTAGACAATCCATCCTCGCCCCTGTTACTTTTATCCTTCATCAGGCCCTGGACCTTGTCAAAAGAGCATGGGCCACTAACATTCTCCACCTGGGCCCTGTTCCTTTTAGTGGGCCGAGACTTTTCACTTGAGTCCAACAAACAATTTGGGCTTCCAAAACTACTCATATTTTGACTTTTAGAATTAAACTTCCTACGCCTCTTCGACTTCTTACCAGACTTAAAAACAAACAATCCCTTATTCCCAACATCTGAACATGAGGCCCCATTACCTTTTCCTAAAAAAGAATCATAATTAAAGATAGTCCCCAAATCTCCTCCCACCTTGGAACCTGAGCCCGTCGGCTCTTCTCTATTCGAAACACCATCCCCCATGCACGACTCCAAGCCTCCTAATTCTCTTTCCGCATGCATCGGGGAATTATTAGACTGGGGAAAAGGAACATTAAAAGTCGGCGACTCTTCCGCTGCCGCACCAACGGCCGATGGATTACCCACCTCCTTCTCCCCGTTGCCGGTACCCTTCATGCTATCAACCGGAACTGCCTCTGACATCGGAACATCCTCCAACTCTGAACCATCGTCACGGGCCAGACAATCAGGGACCCAATCCACTGGGTCCCCTTCAACCCAGATACGGAAAGTTCTGTTCCTCCACTGCAAAGAAACTTCATCTTTAATCCTGTTAGAAAGGCCGACAAGAACACCCAACCTAACTATAGACAGGTCCTGATTGTCACACCCCCAAAATCCACCTGCGGAATACCACCGCTTGGAGGAGTGACTGACCAGGATCCAGCCACCAATCATATTGAACAAACTTGTAAGTGATTATAAAATTCCAACCAATACAATTGGTGTCCAAACAAAACATAGTTTAAGTTGCAAGCGGAAGCATAGCGTTTAAAACCAAAACATAAGTTTAATTGTTTCAAAGTTTAACATGGCACACAGCTGTCCATGTCCCACAACGACTCCCTTCCATGCAAGCTCCAGCTAAGTACCTATTGACCTGCAAAGCATGTAGTAACGAGTCAACAAGAATGTTGAGCGAGTTCACAGTTGGGTGTTCGTTTTAGGTTGTTCCGAAAACAGTTTCCTTTATCTGGCATCCTGCCGTGGGGGTTACCCCATAGTTTAAAACGTGATTTGTTTCACCCAATTACCCTGGCAATCCAGCCGTGGGGACTACCCCATGTTTAGTTATCTGGCTTTTTGACCGTGGGGGCTACCCCATGTATATACTACTAGACTCGTTACATATCGACTGCTGACTGTAGTCATGTTTATGTGCCCTGAACTGTCAATGTCTATCATCATTGACGTGCCCAGATCCATTAGTTCACGCCCGTCCTCTGCGGCACGGTGTGAGGTTTGTCAAACCTAAATAGCGCTATCTAACTAATGACCCGCTCGCCATTGGCCCGGCGATTAAGTCGATATAAAAAGGAGGGACTTCGTGATAGAGTTTTGGTCTAGTGAAAGTTATCTGTCCAAGAGGACGAGGAATTATATTCCTGAACCAGAACTGTCCTACCCAATAAGGACGAGGAATCCATGTTCCTTAACCCCATTCCCAACCCCTGGGAATCCCATGCTTTGTAGAGAGTGTGAACTCACCTTGGGTTGCTCGGCAGTTAAACGAAAGGTCAAATCGAGCTAATTGTGGTCAACCACGTCCTAGTATGGTTACCACACAAGTCAGATATAAACAAAAAAAGCACGTATATTTTCTACACGTATACTAGCACGTTGCATACAAGTATTATTCATGGCAGTCCAATCAACAGTGCATAACATTCATGTTCAGTGGTAACATATAAAGTCCATGTATTCGGCCCAAATACTTAGGCCTGTACCTGTGTAAGTCCAACCAGAATATAAAATCAGGTGGTCTCGAGTCGAGACCAGAGATCTCGAGTCGAGACGGTGCTGTCTTGGTTTAGCCTTCATCACTCGAGACCTGGTGGTCTCGAGTCAGGTCTCGAGTCGCAACGAGACCCGTAACCTGGTTTCGAGTCATGTTGTTTGTGTGCTGGTAATGTGTGGTCTCGAGTCGAGACTAGGGGTTCTCGACTCGTAACCTGTGTCGCAACCGCGGTCTCGAGTTGTCACATATATGGTCTCGAGTCGAGACCGAGGGTCTCGACCTGCATTCCTGATAACATAATCCTTCTAGAACCCCTGATGTACTATCCAATAGTATTGCAATTTCATGAGATTGTGTACTACCCAACCAAAACACACAAACATGTTTTCTTGTCTAATACCTTAATCAATCGGATCAAACATAGCAATTTTCAAATATTCATATCACATTCAACAAGTTCTTCATCTAGGGTTTTCATCATTTTGCAATCATGATTTATCAACAATCCCTCCTATCATGAACTCAAGTCAATATCCTCATCGGCTCCTGAATCAAGCATATACAATCAATACTAGCATGCTTGCACAAAATTTATCATTAACATTCATCCATTTTCATGCTATTTAATACACATCCTACTATCAACTAGTGTCACCATTATCAAATCACTTCAACCTTCCTAATCATATAGAGATATGCATATCAAACATGGACATGAGTACCACTAACCAAACAAACGCCTTTATTATACTCGAACAACATTCATAACACATTCATCATGCTACTTATCAAAGTAAGTAACACCATTATTCACATAAACACTTAGTGAGCATCTAAAAACACTAACCGGTTGTGAAAAGGCACCGAGATAGTAAAGAAGATGAATAAAATGGAGTGTCCGAGTGATGATGATGAGCTTGACCGAGTCTCCTTGTTGTTGCCGATTGATCCAAGAGAATGAGGGAAGAAGGATGTTGAGACTTAGGGTTTTAGTGAGAGAGAGAGGGTGAGTGTGGAGGGGAGTGTGTGAGAGTGAGTGTGGGTTTGGGGTTTTTATACTTGGTTTTGGGTTTCGAGAGGTGCATGGCCCAACCGGCCCACCATTTTACTGTTCACTCGAGACCAAGCGGTCTCGAGTCGGGTCCTTGTGTCTCGGGTCACATAAATACACGCATACATACAAGCACGGCACATATTCACATAATATTCACTTATAACATTCATTAAACCAACATGTCAACTAGTCACATAACGTTCAAGCATGTTACATCAATATACAAATGAAGGGTTCTAATTTCGAGTTGTCACATTATCCCCAAGTTGAAAGAAATTTCGTCCCGAAATTTGGTAAGTACTCACTGAGGAAGCTAGTTAAGTTGTATGGTTTTCCTGGTTTTCCTGGGGTGTCACATCCTCCCCCAATTGATCTGGAATTTCGTCCCAAAATTCCGTAGCTTCAGCCTCAGTAGTGGTTGTACTGTTTGCGAATAGTTGGGGATAGTTTTGTTTCATCTGATCTTCGCGTTCCCAGGTGAACTCTGGGCCGCGACGTGATTTCCAACGAACTCGAACGAGAGGTATTCTAGTGTTCTTGAGGACCTTAACATCCCGGTCCGTGATTTCAACTGGTTCCTCGACGAATCGTAACTTCTCGTCGATGGTGAGCTCCTTCAAAGGAACTACGAGGGTCTCATCTGACAGACACTTCTTCAGATTTGACACGTGGAAAACGTTGTGAACTGCACTGAGTTCCGCTGGTAAGTTCAGTTTGTAGGCCACCTTGCCTATTTTCTCGATGATTTCAAAAGGTCCGACGTATCGTGGGTTAAGCTTGCCTCGTTTGCTAAAACGAACCACACCCTTCCAGTGTGAAACTTTGAGTAGTACACGCTCCCCAACCTGGAGCT
>JARYGA010001205.1:0-20546 GCA_030545235.1 Helianthus tuberosus
AGTTCATCACTCCCTCAAAATGTGAAACTTTGAATGAGCTCATAAATTAGGCCCGAGAGAGGGAGATTGAACTAAAGAGACAAGAGGAACGGGGAGAAAAGAGAGCACTAGAAAGGACCACTAATCCAAGCCCGTCAAAGAAGCTGATGTTTCAAGACCTTGGCAAGAAAGAAAGAACGAAAAGTGGTATGCCCAAATGCAAGACTTGCGGAAAGCTCCACACGAGTGAGTGTTTAATGGGCAAGAAGGGATGCTACAACGGTGGTCAAGAGGGGCACCCATACTATAAATGTCCCAATCCTTCAAGAACCTATTTCAATTGCTTTCAACCGACTCACATAAAATCAGAATGCCCAAAACTTCAACAGAAGAAAGATAAGGGTGGAAAGAAAGATGAGACCCCAAGGGCTAAGGGAACGATGTTTCACATTACAACTGAGAAGCCAAGGCCCACTCAAATATAGTATGTAAGACCTGGTTAAATTTAACACGATTACAACATTAAAATACTCATTTTATACTAAAAATGCGACTTTACAAAAACTTTGTCTTACCAACATTCATACATGTTTCATAACATTCAAAATATAGTGCTAAGTGTTTACATAGTTCACTTTTAACAGAAAACAAATTAAGATCAACGCGAAAGCTTTATTTGGACATGTGTTCGGTTCTTGTTCATTGCTTGATCTTCATTCGGAGGCTTACTATGATCACCTATAATCAAAACTGGCATAAAAGTTAGTTGTGATAGCTTAAAAACAGGTTTAAACAAGTTCCATCATCAATTAAACAAAAAATAAAATTTTTGGGTGTTTTTATGTGCCGCGAGAGACTCAACAAATTCTGTCGCGGGCCGCGACATGGGTCGTGTGGCACGCCCAGACTCACATACTCCCTCACGTGGCGCGATGTGTCACACCCTGACTTTTGCGGAAGCGTGATTATCGGTGTGACTTTCTTAATACCATAGCATTCAATCATAACAACGCTATATGATAAAAACAGTGGATGTTCATCCATTAATTAAGTTTAGAAAAGAACATAACATAAATTGTCTGAATGTTGACACCAAATTTAAGTTACAAACCATAACATGTCTAAATGAGTTCATAGAGACTCAACAAAAGACTTTAAATAAAACCGAGTTTAGAAACATGCATCCCGTCCAGGAATAGGATACATCTACTAAACCCATTGACCACGGATGACAGCTCTTATTCATGACGCAGCTTGACAAACATGCAACACCTGCCAGATCCACTTAATTCCCTGAAATACATGTAATTATAAAAACATCAATAAAAGTTGAGCGAGTTCATGTGTATGTGTGTGAATAAACCTTTAAAGTATGTCTGTATGTATGAAAGTCCCTGGTATGTAGCAATAAGGAAAATAAAAGAGATCACCAATGGATTGCAAAGCCAAAGGTCTGTGTGAAAAATGGTGCAGGAAGACTCAAACCTAGCGGATTTTGCCACGACTTCAGTTTGTGGACATAGTCACCACATGGGCCACCCTGGTCCTCATGCGTGTGGGCTCGCTTCACCCAAATAGATCTATCACTCATGTCCCTCGGTCCTACGATGAGGATTAAAGGCCTTAAGTGTTGTACCCACCACTCACATGATCTAGCAGTAACCCTCCTTAGCTAACCATACCATGTATATAATGTCACACCCCGACCGCGTAAAACAACAAATCGCGGCGGAATCGTCGGGGAGTGTTGTAACAGAATCATTGTTTCAAAACACACGGAAGTTTGAAGTTTCGTTTTATTAAACATTAAATATTTACATCGTCTGGAAATCTAAATAAACAAGTTAAACATAGTCTATCATTGTTATTAAGTCACTAAGGCCTCGTCCAATCCTATGTGAGCATGCATCCTAGCAATCAACATCATTCAACAACACCTGAAACATATGTGAAAACAAAGTCAGAAAAGAAATGCTGGCAAGTACATAGGTTTTTTTTTTAGAGTGTCGGATTCATGGCTAGTTTACATGTTGCAATACTTAATTAAAAACCTCGTTTTGAAAAGTGTAGTATTGCGACATAATTAACCAACTCAAATCAAGTTGGTTATAATTTGTAAAATCTTGTAGCCATGATTCTTAACTCGAAATCATTTTGTTTTAGAAAACCAAGTTGTAAAACATCTCGTATTAAATCGTTAATAAAACTCGTTAATAAATCTCGTTAATAAAACTCGTATGGTTTATATCATTTCGAAAACCTCGTTTGTGTGACATCATTTCAAAATCGTTTACCCAAGTGAACTAAATAACACCACGGTATGTAATACGATGAAAACACTTATATATAGGAAGTACCAGCGGCGTATCCACCATGCTTTCATCACCTTACACCCGTCCCGTTATCTAAACACTTAAACAAAAACTAATCGTTCACCCAAATCGTTCAATTCGTTAAAAATCGCTTTAATCGTTTACCCAAATCGTTCAATTCGTTAAAAATCGCTTTAAAACCAATCGTTCAATTCGTTAAAAATTGCTTTAGTCGTTTAAACCATTCTCGATTTAAATCGTGAAACTACTTTTGATTGTCTCGCTAATAACATCCAAACCTTCATGACTCGCCTATCGCTTCTCGCATCAATAAACTACCAAAGGTAAATTAACAATCACAGATTCAGTCGTTACCCACTTAACCCACACATAACCATGGGTGCAGTCTGATAACGGGATTTGTCAGATCCTATGGTACTATAACCTAATACTGGTCGGTTCGGCCAAAACTAATGGATATTATTCGTTATGTAAATACAACCAACAAGTTTGTTTACTATATCAAAATCGTTATTAATTTAATATAAACCATTTTAATCGGTTTTGAAACCATTGTTGTAATATCGAAAATCGTTTTGAAAACCATCGTTAAAACCTTGAAAACATTTAGCACATATGAATCACCCCAAAACAATTGAAAACAGTAAAATAGGGGAACTATGTACTCACTTGGAGTGCAAAGTATCCTTAATCAATAGAACTTCAACAAACTCGAGCAAACCATAAAAATCAAACAGCACCTAGTAATCGAATCACTAGTCAACAATAGACACCTAAATTGGAAGATCGGATAGGATGAGGTCTTGTAAACCAAATGAGTGATGGAACTCATGTGATATGGTTTAACAAAGCCTACATCCTAAATCGGAACCTAACCTAAGTGCTTTTGACCCATTGCGACCCATTAAGGTAGCTTACGCTACTTTAACGCGTCATGCACGCAGAAGCGCATTCGAGACGTCTAACTAGTCCTATGACAAGTGTTATATGCCTAAACATGTTTAATTATGTTGCATAATCAGTTACGTGACAAAAGTTTATGTTACATATGCTTAATTACCAATTATGCATGAAAAGGGTATTTTGGTCATTTACCTAAGGCATATAAACTACTTATCATACAACTACCTAAACTAGGTGACCATAAGGTATAACCTCGAAAGGTTATTCCCTATGCTACTATGGTCACTAAACATGTTTGGTCGGATCCTGTAACATTTGTGCTTGTAATCATTGTGAACAGTTCAATTATCAATAAAACAATGTTATTTGATCCCTATGTTTGTTTGGTTATGTTTTACATTTTTCAGGTTTTGACTTTTGTTCAATTTCAAACTCTACATCGCTTTCTGGAGAGTTATACGCAAACTTGTGCGTAAACGTAATCAGTTTAATGCGAAAAATACTCCGGAACATCAACATATACTTAACATACCTTAAATAACCCTTACATAACTTAGAAATAAGTTTTGAAGGCTTTGGTATGGCAAAAACAAGTTAATTCGCTTACAGGGACTAAACTTGACAAACTGCGAAAGTATGCCAATTTGAACTGTAACAGACATTCTGGAACATGACCATAAGTTAAACACACCTTAAATACCCTTTATATAGCTTAGAAATACGCTTTGAGGGGTTCGGTGTGCTAAAATAAACTTTTGGGTCATTCAGGGACTAAAAGTGTCAAAAAGTGCATAAGTTTGCACTTTCGCGCATAACTTACGTTCTGAATACATCCGGACATCCAAAAATTTATGTAAGCACTAAAATATTTTATTTTAGTGTTTGGTATAAGAAAAATCCATTCGTCACGCAATTTGGATCGTTTTTCGCGCTTGTGCGCATTCCGTCGTAATTAAGCGAACATCGCGATTGTACGACCAAACGAACTGACATCCGGCATATTTTTGAGCATGTTTCATGTCCAAAATGTTTAGGAATCATTTTAGGGCCTTAAAGTTGACTTAACGAGCCTTAAACATGTCGGAAATGGCCTTAATTCACAACGGGGACTGAAATGGAAATGTTGGAAACTGGTTGCTGATTAGAAGGACCTAGGCATGACATCTAGCCCCCTAGGCGTCACGCGAGGCCCTTTCAGATCAGCAAAAGTTGTTTAACAGCTGTTAACAGCCTTTCAACCCCCCAAAGGCCAATGCCACATGTCAATCTCTGGTGGTGGGGGCAAAATGAGTTACCATAACATTCCTACACATGTACAGATGAGATTCGATCACGTTATTCGATAAACGATCCTAACGTTGGTCCATTTACTATAAATACCCACCTCAATCACTTGCAAAACCCACACAAATCTGATCTAAAAGCTCTAAGTTGAAGCCCTTGCTTCATACCTGAGCTATTCGAGCAAGATTTACTAGCGGGGACCCTTTGTAAGTGTTCTTTCGTTCCTTTCATTCGTTTTAACGTTAAATCAAACTTTGTTTGACTTTATGCATTGACCAGTTTATGGTCAATGCGAAGTTCATTTGAACTTCATAACGTGAGCGTGATCACGATGGTTATAGTCCCTAGTGACTATACCTACTGATTACCACGTTATCTAGGCTCAGTGACGAGTCGTAGTTTCGGCCAAAATGCGCATTCTTGCGTATTTTGTAACCAAACTACTCTTAGGTATCAAAACCGTTTGTTTTGACAACCAACATGTGTTCTAAACTTAGTTAAGCATGTTTTAACATACTTAGCTCGTCACTTTTAGTTTTGTGCTTGTCTAGGGTCGTAAGGGTAATCGATCTAAACAATCGCTTATACTTTCGAACCCGACCCGTTCGGTCGATCATTAGGATCCGACCAAACACATTAGGTGACCATAGTTGTATAGGGAATAACCTTCCGAGGTTATACCTTATGGTCGCTTCGTTTAAGTAGTTGTATGATAGGTAGTTTATATGCCTTAGGTAAATTACCAAAATGCCCTTTTTACGCCAAAATTCATTTTAAGCATATGTAACATAACTTTTGGTATCTAAACTAATTTGGTAACAATATTAGACATGTTAAGGCATATTTTACTTATCATAGGACTAGTTAGGCACTCCGAACGCGTTTTACGCGAACGACGCGTTACAGTAGCATAAGCTACCTAAACGGGTCGTAATGGGTCGTAAGCACTTAGGCTAGGTTTCATTTAGTATGTAGGCTTTGTTAAACCATACTACATGAGTTCCCACATTCATTTGGTTTACGAGCCCTCATTCTATCTGATCCTCCGATTTAGGTCCGGTATATTAACATATACCTATATTAGGTGTCGTTTGATATCCGTGATCTCTTGCATTGTTTGGTTGTTACTCAAGGACTACTAAGCAATCTCAAGTGAGTACATAGAACCCCCCTCTTTTAAATGTTGGTGTTTATGTGTGTACATAGACCCCTCTTTTACTGTTTTCAAACTGTTTTGGGGTGAAACACATGTGCCTACTTGTTACTTTCATGCTTTCCATGTTTTCACATCATATACTTGCTATGTTCATTAGTACACTATTAGTACATGATTTACATTACATTTCATGCTATGTATGTCCATTGTGTGCATACTTAGTACATCGTTTTACATTACATTTCATGCTATGTATGTCCATTGTGTGCATACTTAGTACATTGATTTACATTACATTTCTGCTATGTATGTTGACTAATAGCATGCTAGCACATTGATTTACATGACTTTTCTGCTTTGTATGTTAACTTAGCATACTTAGTACGTTGTTTTCATATAACATGTATACAATTGCTATAACATTTGGTTTGCACAAACGGGACTTATATACGTTCATTAACATTAGCTACGCCGCTCGGTAGTAAGTAGTGGTACCATAGGACTTGACAAATCCCATTCCTGACATCCCGGGTTTGTTTGGATGTAAGGAATGACTGAAACCGAAAACATTTCTTTTGATAACCTTGACTAAAAGGGTTATCCGACTGTCTCAAGGCTTGAATGTATGCGTTAACTTACCACATAAATGTTTGTATCAATAAAACATGCATTTACTTTGCAAAACATAACTTTTTGATATATTCAAAATACTTTGTTTTGTACATTTCTACATTTGGTTTATGTGACAATACTTTACTTACAATACATAACATTTATTACACATTACATGACTACATTTGGACTTTTTAACATTTGACATGGCTTATACAAGGACTTTTTGAAAACTGGTTTAAACATGGACTTTATACATTGGTGGTTTGGTTTGAGTAAGTGATTTAAGTAACGAGGCGTGTGTAATATGATACAAGCATGGTGGATACGCCGCTGGTACTTCCTATATATAAGTGTTTGTATGGTATTACATATCGTAGCGTTATTTGAATCATTTCAATATAGACATATAACATTTTATACAAATAACATATATTCACAAGACATTGCTTTACAAACAACTTATTTTATACAACTCATTTTACTTGGTTATTCATTTAACCATGTATTATTCTTTTATGTATACATATCATCTGATCTTATCGCTTTTTTAAATGATTTACAAAACAAAACAATTTACAAGGATCCTGACTGACTTTTGCTAAACAACTTTTCCTAAACTTATAAGTCATGAATCCTATTTTCACAAAACCTATGTATCTCACAGGCATTTTTATGCTGACGTATCTATTTTCACATGTGTTTTCACGAGCTTTTGCATAGGATGATGATCGTGACACTAGGGCGGACCTGTGCCTTAGAGACTTAAAATAAAGATAGAACTAGTTTAATTATGTTCTGAACTCTTTATTTCCTGTTTTGAGACAATGTAACTCGCTTGTTTGATAAATAAAACTATAACTTTGTATGCCATGGTTGTGAAACAATAATTATGTTACAACACTCCCCGACGTTTCCGCCACGTTTAATTGTTCCACGTGGTCGGGGTGTGATAGAAGAGTTGGTATCAGAGCCAATGGTTGTAGGGAATTATGTTATTAGTAATGCTTTGACCTAGACTATAACCTTTCTAGGACCCTAACACAAGTTGTCTTGTGTTTAGATCTTAAAACATGCACATCACCTATCCTTAGGTGATTATCAAAACAAGAACCCAATTTTCCGAAACGATTTTTGAAAAACAATCTTCTGTTTATAGATATTTGATTACAAGGTTTTGAACCCTCTGTTATATGGTTTTGAACCCTTCCAGTTTGATTTTTGGCCTTGTACCCTCTATGTTTTCAAAAATCTCGTCAAGGTTTTGAGTTTTAAATAGTGTGAACACGTACAAACTGGAAGAGTGAATGCCTGTACCCTGGGTTTTCTGTCCAAGGCTAGAGTGTTCGTACAAATCCACATAATTGGACCAGTCACTCTTACCTGGGAACTCTTGGGGTGAGTGTTCACTTATAGGCGAGCATGTCTTCGCGATACATTATTTTTGACCCATTTACTTTGATTAGTCAATGTGTGTCGCTTGTTTGCTTTGCGATGCGGACGAATGACCACCATCTTTGCTTTTGTTGATTTTGTTTCATCTCATTCTCTTCATCCAATCGTCTCACTCGTTTCCTTTCATTTTTTCCTCTTTTAGAATGCCTCCTCGACGCGAAAACCAGATAGCGACTGCCGAACTGGCAGAAATCATTGCGCAGCAAATGGCTGCTCAATTCCCAAACCTCTTTGCTCAATGGAACCAAGCCAACAACAACAACAATGCTCCATGCAAATTCAAGGATTTTAACTCGGCTAAACCACTCAAGTTTAGTGGTTCTGAGGGAGCGACTGGGCTTCTTCAATGGTTCAAGAGCATTGAGAATACTTTCCGTCACGTGCAGTGTCCTGACAATTGCAAGGTCGAGTTTTCTTCGAGTGTGTTTCAGAAGAGGGCTCTTACGTGGTGGAACGGGGTTATGAGAGATCGTGGTGCAGAAGTTGCTCTAGCACAAACTTGGGCCGAACTTAGGGCCCTTATGATGAGGGAGTTTTGTCCTCGTCATGAACAGCGAACTTTGGAGAGAGAGTTCGATGACTTGAAACAAGATAGTGGTGAGCATCGGGCGTATACTGATAGGTTTGAGAAGCTGAGTCTGCTTTGCCCAACAATGGTTACCCCACTCGACAAGGCTATCGAAAGGTACATCGATGGTCTACCTGACTCAGTACAAGACATCATTACTGGTAGTAACCCTACCACACTTCGTCAGGCGATCGAGTTAGCAGCGACATTGACTGAGTCGCAGGTTCGAAAGGGAAAGCTGCACAAAAAGGGTGACAAAGGTAAGAAGCAGTCGTCTGACAAAGAAGATAGCAAGAAAGGTCAAAACAAGAAGGGAAAGGATTATGGTTCCTCAAGGGGGTCTAGGAAGCGAAAGGCTTCCCAAAACTATGCCGTTACTGCAGAGGCTCAAGCTGCACCAAATCAGCCTGCGCAACCACTAGCCAAGAAGCCATATCTTGGCAATGCACCTTTATGCAACAGGTGTAACGGCCATCACCAACCACATCTCCAGTGTCGTCAATGCACCAACTGTGGAAGATTTGGTCATCTTGCCGCCACCTGCCGCATTCCTGCTAATCAGAACCAGGCAGTTCAGAACCAAGCCCAACAAGTTGCTCAGCAACAAGGTCAAGCTGCACGACCTCATTTCCCTCCTGGTTCATGCTACAATTGTGGGGATCTAACCCACTACCGAAACCGGTGCCCAAGGCTAGCAAACCAGAATCAGAATCCAAATCAGAATCAGGCTCAGGCTCAAGGCCGAGTCTTCAACATGAATGCGCAAGAGGCACAAGCAGACAATGAAGTGGTGAACGGTACGTTCTTTATTAATAATCAGCCTGTATTTGTTCTTTTCGATTCGGGTGCCGATAAGAGTTTTGTGTCATTATCTTTTGAGCCATTACTTCGCGTGTCTAGAACGAAACTAGGTAAACCTTTGACGATAGAGGTTGCTAGTGGTGAACCCATTGTTCTTGATTCTGTTCTTCGCAACTGCCAGTCTCACGCCTATGCAACTTGGTAGCTTCGACGTTATTATGGGTATGGATTGGTTAGCCAAGCATCACGCAGAGGTAGTTTGTTTTGAGAAGATCGTTCGTGTGCCACTTTCGACAGGCGAGATCCTACAGGTTCGTGGTGAGAAACCTGCCGGTGGTCTCAAACTCATGTCTTGTTTTAAAGCTCGGAAGTATCTGTGAAAGAATTATGTGGCCTTCTTGGCACATGTCACAGCAGATAAAGGCGAGGGTAAGTCTCTCCAAGATATTCCTGTTGTTCGGGATTATTCTGAAGTATTTCCTGAAGAGTTACCTGGTCTACCCCCAGCACGCCAAGTCGAGTTTCGTATTGATCTCGTACCTGGAGCAAATCCCATTGCTAGAGCTCCATATCGTCTTGCACCGTCTAAGATGCAAGAGTTGTCTAAGCAGCTTCAGGAGCTCTCTGACAAAGGTTTTATCCATCCTAGCTTTTCACCTTGGGGTGCTCCCGTTCTTTTTGTCAAGAAGAAGGATGGATCTTTTAGGATGTGTATCGATTATCGTGAGCTTAACAAGCTTACCATCAAGAATCGATATCCCCTACCTCGCATAGATGATCTCTTTGATCAGTTACAGGGCGCTTCTTATTTTTCAAAGATCGATCATCGTTCTGGGTATCATCAACTTCGTGTGCATGAAGAAGATATTCCCAAGACAGCGCTCCGCACTCGTTATGGGCATTATGAGTTCACAGTCATGCCATTTGGTTTGACTAATGCTCCTGCTGTTTTCATGGACTTAATGAATAGGGTCTGTAAGCCTTATTTGGATCAGTTTGTCATTGTTTTTATTGATGACATCTTGATTTACTCTAAGACGTGAGCTGATCACGAGCAACATCTTCGTCTTACTTTGGAACTCCTAAAGAAAGAGCAACTTTTCGCCAAATTCTCTAAGTGCGAATTTTGGCCTAAAGAAGTTCAATTTTTGGGACATATTGTCAACGAACAAGGTATTCATGTAGATCCCTCCAAGATCAGTGCGATTAAGGATTGGGATACGCCTACTACTCCTACTGAAGTTCGTTCTTTTCTTGGTCTAGCGGGTTATTATCGTCGCTTCATAGAAAACTTCTCGAAGATTACAGTTCCTCTAACTGCTCTAAGTCAGAAGAACAAGCCCTTTGATTGGGGATTCAAACAAGAGGAAGCTTTTCAAAACTTGAAGCAGAAGCTCTGTGACGCGCCTGTTCTGACTTTGCCTGAGGGCAATGATGATTTCGTCATTTATTGCGATGCATCTAAATTGGGTCTTGGCTGTGTTCTGATGCAAAGGAACAAAGTCATAGCCTACGCATCAAGACAATTGAAAATACATGAGAAGAACTACACCACTCATGATCTTGAGTTGGGTGCAGTTGTCTTCGCTCTTAAGATCTGGAGACACTATTTATACGGTACAAAATGTGTGGTTTTCAAGGACCACAAAAGTCTTCAGCATATCTTCAATTAGAAAGAACTCAACATGAGGCAACGACGTTGGGTTGAGCTTCTAAACGACTATGACTGCGAAATTCGCTACCATCCTGATAAGGCGAATGTCGTAGTCGATGCATTGAGTCGTAAGGAACGTACTAAGTGTCACACCCTGACTTTTGCGGAAGCGTGATTATGGTGTGACTTACTTGTTATCATTGCATTCAACCATATCAAACAACTATATGATAAAATCAAAGATTTGTCATCCATAAAATGAGTTTAAAACATAATAACATTGCCTAAAATGTAGACTTCAAATTTAAGTTTTACAGACCATATGAATTGTGGAAAAGTTCGCTAAGGACTCGTCAAAAGATAATAGTTGAAATCAAAGTTTGGAAGACGTGTCTCGACCAGGATTAAGACACGCTGGCCAACCCAAGAACCATGGATGAAATCTTTATACTTAACATGACTTGGAACTCCAACGCCCGCCAGATCCATACTTAATTTCCTGAAATACATGTAGTTTGAAAAACATCAACAAAAGTTGAGCGAGTTCATGTGTATGTGAGTTTGTATAAATCGTTAATATATGTATGCATAAATCGTTAAAATGTGTCTGTATGTCCTTGGTATGTAGCAATAAGGAAAGAAAAAGAAAGATCAATCAATGTGTAGCTAATACATTAATAAGTGACATGGTCTAGGAAGCACTCAAACCTGTAACGCGTATTTCATACCGGTCCTTCCGGCGGAACGACATAGTCACCACATGCAGCCACACGCTGGCCCATGTGTGGGGCTCGCAACACCCAATAGATCTATCACTCATGTCCCTCGGTCCTTATACAAGGATTAATGGTCTTACGATAATAGCCTATCCATTCACGTGATCTAGCAGTAAATTCCTTAGCTAATCATACCATGTATAAAATGGTCTGTAAATGTCTGTAATAATTGTAACATGTATTTCACCCCCGAAGTATAAAACTGAAAATAGTTAAGAGAAAAAGGGGGACATGAACTCACAGTATTGCGTCTTCGGTACTCGTAACCCAATTCTCCTCAGCAAACACGACTACCTACAATGGTCTAACGTCTATTAGACGAACGGGTTGTGCCTTGTCTTAGTGTTGATTAGTGCCTTTGAGTTACGTTTTAAAGTGTCTTCGATATTTTAGTAATAATACTTCTCATACTTGTGTATTCGTATTTCCTTCCCAAGGATGGGATATTTTACATATGTCTGTTCGTATTGGAATTGTATTGTTAAGTCCCTTTTAGAGAATACATATTTAACCATATTCCTATATAAAACCAACCTCCGATACTCTGTATTTCGTTATAAAAATTATGGCGAGTTTTATGTTTGAAAACCATAGTCTAAAATATGCTAGTAACCACTAGTCTAGAAAATATTTACTAAGTGTTAGGATTTTCGGAAAATTTCGCCATAGTATCCTTTGTAAATAGAGGTGTCCATGCTTAAAAGCATATCATTTTCTTTTACAAACATCCCGTAGAGTGTTCCCACATAGCCAACCCGACAATCATACATGCAATACACTATTTACGTCTTTTCAGTTTTACTAATAAAAAATGGACCGTTTTAGAGCATTTTAATAAAATATTTATGCTTCTCCAAAAATTCTCAAATTTTTACAGAATGTCTTAAACGTTCCAAATTTTATTGTGTAAAAATATCGGGGCTTAGTTCATTACGAATATTATATAAAAATTTATTTACCCGACTGCAATCAGATTTGTTGCTTTCTGATCGCAGTTTACGGAAAAATTCACTATAAATTAATCGTAAGTCCGATCGAGTAAATTCCAGTTGGAGGATCACGGCATCAACAGTGACCATCTACAGTAAAAATCCCATGAGCTGATTCTTCTCAGGTTTCGGGTTATGACTCTGAATACGACACACTTTTTCAGCAGAAAAAATTCAGCTAGAGCTGCTGTCTTAAAACAGTTCTTTAAAAATAGTAAACGACCTCGAAAAATTACGATTCCAGTGCCATTTGTTCGGTTGTTCAAAATTACATAATTTAGACTCCAGAAATTCAGTTTTTCGATTTAAAATGACCCAGATACAGCCTGTTGAAGTTGGCTGGAAATTCCAATCAGCATGTTTATTTATAGTTTAATGTTACTAAAAATGCATCACCAAGTGTCCTACTCAACGATTTATCAATAATTTAATGATCAAACATCATGCATGTTTTATCCAACATAATCCAACCATATTTTATCATTATATAATTTTGTGTTTAGGTTCCTTGTTCACTTGCTCTTTGTGTTCATATTTTAAGCTTCAAACAACAATGTTTTGAACAATCAACGTAGAAGTGATTCAAGAGTTAAATCGAGGACTTACAACTAGCACAAGGGCTAGGGATAAGCTTGTGAACAAGAAATGATGATGAAAATGGCGTGAGAATGCAAGGGGTGGTGTTTCTTCAAGACTCCAAGCTCCAAGCTTTACAAGGTTCCTTCTAACACTTGATTTGGACTTGGAAATGGATCAAATGGGTGGATATTGGAGTGGTGAAGGTGGTGGCGGATGTGGGCAGCCGAGAAGAGGGAGAGAGGGAGTGAGGAGAGAGGGTGTTTGTGTTGTTGAAGATGAAGTGAGGGTATACCTTTTTATAGATCCTTCCATGGCATATTCTAGCATATTCCCTTACACCAAATCTTGCTAAATCCAAGAATAATAATGAGAAATCTAAAGAGATCAAGCAATATGTCTTGGGAATATTTGGTGAATATTTGGTGGGGGCACTATATAGCCGATTTCTTGCACAAGGGAGGGGGGTAATTTGTAAAATTTGATAATTAATGGGTAAATAATTAGGAGGTTAAAGGTATTTTCTAAAGTAGTAGTGTATGACACATTTCTATAGTGTGTTGGGATTTTTGTGACCGTAAATAATTAAGAATGATAAAATAATATTTCTGACAATATTTTGGTGTCCCGGGTAATGTCCGGTTGTTCGGTTACGTACTGTTCCTGTTAAAGTGTTAAATTGTACCGTAAGGCGTCTTATACATATATTTTTGTAACGAAATCATTCCTGGCACTTAGGAAAGTATACAGGACCACTCTGCCGCATTTGTGAATTCTACTGGTATAATAAAATGCTAAATTTTATAAAAGAATGCAGAATTCTGTATTTAAAGTGTGTTTTAGGCACTTCCCGGCACTATATCTATCACCTAACGACGTAGTCTTATGGTCCTCACTTCCCTACACTCCAAACCAGTGTAGTGTCCTGTCCCTGGCTCATACTGGCCATAATATAGTGTCTGTCTATGTGCTGGCATTGTCAGCATGTGTCTGAGTTATCCGCTCACTGTGCTAACTGTGCTTTGTGCATCAGGTTTATCACTAAGAGTCTGTATGAAGTAAATGAAGCGACTGTATGTAAAGTGATGCACATGTATGTTTGTAACGTAATCAGTAAGCAGTTTAAAGTGTCAGTTGTTATCCAGCACAGTCATTAAGCACGTAATTAAAATTAATTAATTGTACAGTACCTGAAATTTTGAGGGTTGTCACATTCTCCCCCGTTAAGAAAATTTCGTCCTCGAAATTTGTACTACCTTAGCTCCTTAGGGTTTCATTATGCGTGTATGTATACGAATAATACTGAGGCCAATAGTCACCAAACCGAAACAAACCTTATTCACAATAGGTGAGTCCAAGAATATATAACACGGATCCAAGGATGTTTTACTAATATCAGAACCCAGCAGTTGGAAAGTATGTGTTTCAGGATTTGCTGTCAAAGATACAAGATGTATTGGCGCATAGTCTGGTGTAATCTAGTTACAGGGGTTCCACAATAGAGGAGTCTTTGTTTATTAGGATACTTAGATAGTCGGTCACAATATGCCAACGAGTTTTCACAACCGTAGCATCCGCTATATGAACTCAAAAGCAATAACTTAACGTAATAGTAAAATGATCTGTCAACTCCTGAATAAATGTCTGGTAAGGTTTAGTGTGTTGACATTTTTGAATGGTGAAGATACATCGAATGGAATACAAGCGAATCTGGTGTATCATTGTCTTGATTCGTAGTTGCATCAGAAATGTTTAAATGATAAATCAAACAAAAGTATGTGTGGTCTCGTGTGAAACGGTTAACCATGATTAGCACAAGCTACAAGTTTATGATGACTCCACAAGGTGTCGTAATGCATTATCCAATAATAGTGGTGACTGGACAAGTTCACCGCGTTTGAAATCAAATGAAAGTGTACTGAGATAATCTGAAGATTTGATTTATACCATGTTATAGAGTTTCCAATTAAATACGGACCATCAAAGGACCACTGTTTTCAATCGAAGATGACAAGTAATAAGTATCGCAAGGCATTTGAAAGAATCGTTAGGAGGTACATTGTGCTTAAGAAATGAATATATGTACCAATGCCTTAACACACAATTGTGTTGAGACCGCTTTGATCGTGAAGATCCAAAATGGATTGTTAACAACTAAATAGTGAATTGTATCCGTGCACGAAGGGAGTAACCAAATTAGCGCAAGCTTTAATTTTGTGAAAATATCACCGCAAGGTATCGAAACAAGTCAAACGTTTTAGTGGAGTCGTAGACCAACCAAATCTACTACGACTCGAAATGAAAGAATGTCTGCAAAAATAGTTGAATATGATGCTCCCAATACATCATATAGCGTTTCAAGTTAGACCTGTGAACTGGATAAGTCCAAGCAATTGAACTTGGTTTCAACGTAACCCGACAATGTATGTATCAACAAGGAATGGTAGCAAAATGAACCATGAATGTAATTTGAAAGAAAGCAGTTTCAAGAAAAATGTGTTGGCTTGGTAACAAAATAGCCAACAATAACAGTAATGTAGGTTACTCGAATCAGGAATCAGCAATTAGGTTTAGCAAAATAATATGTAATTTCCAATGAAGTGTTTGTTCAAAACGAAATCACATGCGTAACAAATGATGCATGTATGTCAGGTAAGTTTCCAAGAAAAGGATCAACGAGTATCTGCTAAAGTGAAGAAATGACCAGATATCGAAGCAAATGTGTGTTCGCTCTCAGCGAGAAAATTATTGTGATGCAACTACCATTAAGGGGAGTAGAGATGCAAACATCTACTTGCCAAAAGTAAAAGAAATCCAAGTACTCTCTGTTTGGTCAATGGAACTGGCGTATGCGCCAGGTTAATGATGGTTGATTGAGTTGACAGATATGGTTCCTATATGAAACCCTTACGAGTTTGGACCTGGGTTCCCAAAAGTCCTAATTATAAGTTTTCTAGATTCTCCAGATTTCGTATCCCGTGTAGACCCAGTTTGTACATTGTGTAGGAAGCACCTTGTGTACGTCTAAGAATTAATCATTGTCCCACAATTTTCACTGGTAAACTTTCTTCTTGAATTCACTGTTAACGAATCTCGATTGTCGACCAGTCGTGTAATTGTAGTTGGGTCCTCACAGTCAGTTATGTAAGGAGTTCGTTAGTCCTCAGCAGGAGCCACCGACTCTGGTTGGCTAGCTTGTCCGACTCCCGGTTCATTTGAAAGTTATTCGTCCTTTCTTTTGGCGAGCAGAACTGGGGTTATCCAAAACAATAGTTTTGGTCTATTATCTTCCTTCTTTATCAACCACTGGGGTTGCACTGTCAATCCTTGCATCTCCGGAAGTGTAAGTTGCTACGATGCATCGGCTACAGGCGTGGTGCCTGGGATTAAATCGATGTGAGACTCGACTAATCGTTGAGGAGGCGATTCCGGCAAGTCTTCGAAGAAGACTTCAGGATATTCTCCGATTACGGGGGGTATCTTCGAGTTCTAATTCTTCAGCTCCCTTGTCCCCGATATGATCCATAAGACAACCCATCCTTTTTGCAACATCATTTGTGCCTTCAAGCGATTTGTAATTTACAGAGGCGTATCCCGCTTCATGAGTCAAGATCACTTCTTTGTTTGCCATCATGGTGCGGATATCAATCTCCTATTGATCATTTGTCAACCAATCCCTCCAACTACCTTGTTAAAGTCTCCCAATTCACTGGCAGTAGATCAAGTGTAATCTTACGCTTCCCGGGTTCTATCTTGCCGATTCCAGTTACTGTGTTGGCTTCCACTAGCTTCCCCTAAGCTAGTTCTAATGGGTACTGGAATATCTACTAACTCCCTGCTTAAACCAATTATACTCTCGAACTCTAGAGGTGCGAATCATAGAATTTGAAACATTATTTGGCAATACAGATGGATAACATTGAGTAGTATGGGACGTACCGATATCCGTGCTTGGATTCCTGGCGTGCTTCTCTGGCTCCGGTGTTAGACATCTTCCCCATGATTTTGCTTAATCTCCCTTGGGCAATCTTTCCTAAAGTGCCTCATATCCCCACAGGTATAACATCCCTTATCTTTCCCCTTTCCTTTCTTTCCACGCTTCGTCTCACTCCAACACGTTTCCCTGTTGTGTCCCACCTTGCTACAGTTGTCACACTTCCCATTTTTACATCGCCCGGTATGATGACGTTGGCACCTGTCGCATTTAGGTAGCTTACCCATGTACTCTTTTCTCTTTTTGGCCTTGTTGTTGCTACTCGACTGGGTACCCTGTTTGAAATTTGCCAACTTTCTCTTGTTGTCCCCAGATGACTCTACATGAGTCTCCTTCTTCTCCTCGGAGGTTGAAAATTTATTCATCCTGATTGCCTCTTCAGTCAAGGCCACACTTAGATTGATGGCCTCAGCGATCGTTGCAGGCTTTGATGTCGTCACCATGCTCATGATTTGGGGTGTCAATCCCCAAATGAAACGCTCAATCTTCTTAAACTCTGGGTCAACCATGTAAGGAACGATACGCGACAGAACTTGGAACTTCTCCACATACTCAGCTATTTTTGGACCTTCCATCTTCAAGTTCCAGAACTCAGTTTCCACCTTCTGGCTTTCTGTTCTCGAACAGTACTTTTTATGCATTAGCTCTTTCAGCTCGTCCCATGATAAAGCATATGCAGTAGTCTCGCCCATCGTCTGAACCTGGAGTTTCCACCATGACAGAGCCCCATCTTGGAACAGTCCAGAAATGTACGTGACCTGGTGCTCTGGGGCGCGTTTGCTCGCACGCAAAACAGTGTCCGTTTTCTCAACCCAGCGCACGAAAGTTACGGCACCCCCAGTGCCGTCGAAATGTAGGGGCTGGCAGCTTAAGAACTGCTTGTAGGTACAGCCGTTGGCTGGGTTATTTCCCGAGGTACCTCCGCTGCGCTCAGAGCGAAGGGCCTCGTACTGTGCGATGACCTGTAAGAGGCGTTCTTGAAATTCCGCCTCTGTCGTTGGCAGAGGGTTGCTGGTATTGGTGTTCCCTTGAGTCGACATCTTCCTAGAAGAAAGTTGGTTAGGTCAGGTCTTGTTAAGGACACGGGCACACAAGTCTCTATTTAACGAATAGGACCTCCGAGGTATATTACATCTATGTATATACACAGTTGTTGTAACATTCAATCACGTATCATCACAATTATTGCACAACTTGTAAATAGGAACGTAACAAGTAAACATGTATCATTATAGTTGTAGCACAAATATGCTGATCAACAGTGTGCTTAGTGGGAACATAGCGACTGAGTTTTTCATTAGTTATTAGTCATAAGTATTGTCGCATGTTTAAAGATGATTGGGCTTTCGTCATCCTCCGACCACAATCACTGTGTCTTACATAACGTATCACATCAGAAGGGACACAGGGTCACCCTACCCTTGTCCAATAAGTATATTAGTGCATCAAAATTACGTAGTCAGGAGTGGTCCTCAAAAGTCTCTGCAATCCCGGCTTATCATTAGTGTCTTTCCCCAAGTGTATTGCGATCCGCATAAATCTAGAAACCAACTGTATTGGTGACTGAGGTGGAGGTGGAAAGAAAGTAAATGCTAGCATGCGTAAACTCCTCCTCGAGCTAGTATATACATCGAAGTAGTCAACTAATTTACCGCTCGATAGTAAAGGAACGAGTATCAAAAGAAAACCCAGAAAATGCGTTATAGCAGTAGATGAGAGTGCAAAAGAAGTCTTTGATAATTGTGGAGGATCAAAGTATACTGGCCATAAACAGGGTGGAGGTTGTGGTGTCAACTCAAGCTCCAAAACCTTGCGACTTCTATCCTTAAACTGTAGTTGTTGTTACGGGAGCACTCATTCCGTGTGTAGCCTCCATAATGTGAGGGATGACAAGGGTCTAAAATCGGCCTAGTGTGGCATAGGAACCGTCGGAATGGCTTGTCCAGCGTTGTAGAGGTGAAAGTAGCGAATGGTCCGGCCTGTAGAAAATGCTGCTGTAGCAATTGGGATCGTTACGCGGTTGCTAGCCTGGTGTGCGGGTATGTCTTGAATGGAAGCAATAGGCATGCTGGCGTAATAGACGTCGGTCTTTATGAGGGCAACATCAGCGGTTGAAGGTGCAGGAACATACGTCTCAACCGATAAGGATATCATCTGTGCAGGTACCGGGTCGGATATAAGGGGTGCAATGTCTGGTAGACCAAAAAGAAATAGGATCGAGATCACGTAAAGGTGTAGGTTCAGCAGGTGCAACATCGAGCTGACCCAAAAGGTGCAGAAGCTAGCTCAAGAGCAGGCTCTGGGTCGTGTGACGGTGTGGTGCCTCGAGCAGGTGGTAGAGCAGCAGCCATGTCATCGTCGTCTGCGTCAGTAGTAGAAAGCTGTAATCCAACTGTTTGTAAGGTTGCAGATATCACAGACTTAAAGGAGTTTGCATGCTAGAATCAGAGGGTAGCTTATCAACAGGGATCTCAAAATGTGCAATTAGTAACAATGTTCTCATCAAATTTTTCCATCGTCCTGGGCGTTAACAGGAGGCTCATCAACAAGCAGATTAATGTCGTCATCAAACAATTCGTCAAAAAGAGGCGGATCCTCGGGAAAATAACCATGAGAGGTACGGCGTCGAGGATCAGAGCCATGATGTGCTCGCCATCGAAGTATCCAAACGATGAGATGGTCGTGGACCGAAACAAGAATGACAGAAAGATTCTCGTCAAAGAAGCCATCAGCAAGGGTAATTTATCGCCAAAGTCTGGCAGCGCGGACGGTTTGAAAGTCGTCCTCGTCCTTGGTCAGCATGTCAGGGTTCACTCTCCGTGTCTGACGTAAATGTCTCTGGCGCAGATGTAGTCTCACTATCTATGGCGGTGGTCGTAAGGTTATCAATGTCTGATAACTCGTTCTCTAAATAGAGTGACATGTGTGCCGGTGTATATCCATAGTAATTATTAACAATTAGTGTATGCAATAACTACCACATATGCCCGTTTATCAGTAATTAGCAATTAAGCATGTAGGTAGCAATAATGAAAGTATGTAGTCACAATCCACGTAAGCAAGAAATCCTCCTAGTCTCTAAGACTAAATCTCTGGCCTCTAAGACCAACTCCCTAGTCTATAAGACTAACTCCCTGGCCTCTAAGACCAAATTTCCCTAATCCCTGGTCTCTAAGACCAAATTTCTCTAGTCTCTATGGCTAAATTCCTGGTCTCTAAGACCGTTCCTCCCTCAGCCTCTAAGACTGATCCTCCCTCAGCCTCTAAGACTGATCCTCCCTCAATTATAAATATAAATTTGGAAATGTGTATTTGTGCCTTTTGTTTATAACAAAAATGTTTGTGCCCTGGATCTGGACGTTTAGTGTATGCAATGTAAAGTTTGAAAACATTTTCATGAGAGCCCTGATGATCATAGTCTAGACTCGAGAAGGAATCCTAGTTCGCTATGATCATGGCTCTGATA